>ML410938.1:47795-91656 GCA_005239525.1 Nicotiana knightiana | reverse complement strand
CAAAGCGGGTACAAATTAAAGAGAGGCGCCTAAATAGGGCGCCCCGTGCAATTTTTACCATTTAATTTGTAAGAAATTTAAGAAACCCCATAATCATTAAGTTTAATTTGAGAATGTAGTTTAATTCTTGGTCATTTTTCTAGTAATGTGCTAAGATATTTTACGTTATGAAATAACATCCTCTTACCAGTTAAAACAAATGGTTAAACTGGAATACGTTAATTTTGTTTTAGTAATCCTAAACTTTAACCTTTTTGCTATTAAATTTGAATCGATTACAGGATAAAAATAAAATTTACATTGCATAAAAACGAGGGGGCTTAACGTGACCTCGGAAGAATACAAAAATGCACTACTAGAAAACTGACAAAATTCGTCCACAGAATAACGACCGACATCGGTCGAAAAATAAGTAAATTGGTCTCAAAAGTTAAAGAAAATATTTCTGACAATGAAAACAGTGGTCTCACAACAAAAATGTAAAATTTTTGACTGAAGTCGGTCAGAAATTGGTCAATCTTTGACCAAGACCTGATCATACTCGCATATTATCTACCAAAATAAGTTTTAATTAAAAACTTTCAAATATACTTTATGAGAGTGAAATCGATCGAAAATTTGAATTATTCTTTACTGCCCAAGGGCAATTGATTTTTTAATATAACAAAATTATATATATATAAAATTTTCCGACCAATTTTGGTCGGTATTATTTAGACTATTTGTTATTTACAATATTTACATATATTTAACAACACACACACACACATATATACGCTCATACATAATCTTGAATGTTTTATTCTCAATCATCTTATTAGTACTTTGCTCGGATATTTTATCAATGGATTAATTGAAAATTCAATTCTATTCGATTAAAACTTACGATAACACATTTAAAAATAAATTGTATAGTTCTATAAGATGTAGTGCTATATTAATACTTAAGTATAGTTCGATAAGATGTATACATATGTTGTTGTTGTTACAATTTATGTATTAATTTAGCTTATATATAATCACGTGATAGACATATTTGTCCTCTGAAAAATTATCGCGTATTGTATCTTTTGCTTTCCTCGAACTAAGAAAAGAATTTCCATGTTACTTATGAAATGTAAATATACACATAATGACCAAACCATCAGTTATCACGTAGGACAAAGTTTTCATGAAACTCTTTTCCACTTTAAATTTCATTCTTTGCATTAAATCTACACAACGCAAACTTTTTCCTTTCTTTGTATTAAGAAAAGTATTATTTGACATAGCAATTCTTTACGTGGCCATCCAGAGTCAAAGGACTCCTATTCACATAGGAATGTCGTCGTCCGCACATCACTAAGCAAATAAAGAGTTGTTTGATAGTCTTCAAATTCCACTTGAACTTGAAGTAGCCAATGACAAAATCCCTTTAGAACCCCCTTGGCATCTATATATATAGATGCATGCTCTCCAATAATGAATATCAATTCGCAATGTTTGCCAATTTCTCGAGTGCATATTTGACAGGTAACTTCTTGCTGTAGAAAGTCCAAATCACAGCTCATTTGATTCTACAAAAGCTAGACTTCTATTTCTAGAACATATCCTAAATTCAGAATTAGAATCTTTGCGAATCACCCTAGGTGATTTTTCGAATTTAGCCTTAATTTCTGTCATTCTGATAGTTTCAGATTTGTGCGACTTTACCAAAAGTCTTATATTTTGATGTAGGAACCTCAGAATTGCAAACCGTTTGATTTTTCAGAAACTAGACTTCAAGATCAACAACATATCTAAAACTCAGAGTTAAACACATTCAGGATCGTTCCACAAGCTTTTTTGAAGTCGGCTTTATATTCTGATGCGTCATCAATTTCAGATTATCCCGGTTTCACCAAAACTTTTGTATATCAACGTCAGAATTGAAAAATGTTTTTATTAGTAGAACCTAGACTCAGAGAGCACCAAAAAGCATGGCCAGAATTAGGGGTGTACATAGGTCGGGTTGGTTCGGATTTTACAATTACCAAACCAAACCAATTGTATTGGGTTTTTAAATCTATAGACCAAACCAAACCAACAAAAGTCGGATTTTTCAATATCGGGTTTTCTCGGGTTTCTCGGGTTTTTCGGGTTTTTCGTTCCGATAAACTTGGAGGCTTATTTCAAACCTCCATAAATGCAACAAATTAGGATACATAGAAATGCACTACTCTGAATTAAAGTCGTTCTTTTAGTTGTTTCAATCAAAGATAATAATGATCACCACTCAGAATTCATACAACAATTCTACAGCTATATATATATATATAAGTACAATCATAAGTAAACGGTACAACATTACTTAGGTTGGTGTAACAGTTAGATTGGAAAGAAAACTCACGTTATCAACATAGGATCACTCAATTGCAAACTCCAAAGCAAAAATGTAAATAAATATAGAAACAATATTTTCATCAAGAACTAAGAACTTAATAAACAAAGATAATATTTCTTATGCCAACCCAAAAATACCAAAAATATAAAATGCATATCATATTGCACTCTACATAAGAATTATCACCAACTTTTTAAGAGTAGACATTACACCCAAGAGTTCTAACAAATAAACAAAAAGAGAATATATTAAATTCTAAGAAGTTAGGCATCTTAGTAGACATTACAACCAGAGGAGCATGTTTCCAAAATACTTCTAAAGGCATAATGACCTCACTTCCAAAAATAGTCATGAAGTAAATTGTAGTTAATCATCCTTCTAATCAATCCTCAAAGGTTGGTCTGCATATTCTGGAAAAAAAGAAGCAATTAACATATTTAAATATTAAATAATATAAAAAATAACTATACTCATTACAATTGAATATAAATTATTACCTTCTTCAATTTGCTCAATTTTCTGGACTTCTTCTAACATGTCTTCAAACTTATATTCCTTGGAAGGTGATCGTATCCATTGTTGAGTACAAATAAGTGCTTCCACTGTTTTTGGTGATAAAGAACTCCTATAAGAATCCAGAATTCGACCACCTGTACTAAAAGTCGACTCCGATGCAACAGTAGAAATAGGAATAGAAAGAACATCCCTTGCAATCCTTGAAACAATTGGATATTTACTAGATGAAACTTTTCACCATGCCAAGATATTAAAATCCTTGATCTTCACCACATCATCCATCAAATGTATCTCAAGATCAGATTTTTTTTTTAGTATTTCTCTCATCTTCCAAAAGTTTCTCCCACTTTAATTGCAACAAATCACCAACTTCACTCATACTAGTATCGCCTCCAATATTGTCATTAGAATCCTCAAAAAAAGAATCATTGTAGTTATTATACAAGCGATTTAAAATGCTTATCACATCTTCAGACTTCAATCTTCCCAACAAAGAACCAAATGCATCAGTAAGAATGAAGTTCACATACATCATCTTGTATCTAGGATCCAACACAACAGCAACAAGCAATAATATATTCATATCCTCAAACTTACCCCAATATTTCTCAAACTTACTTTTCATTCTTTCTGCCATATCTTTCAAAGTACGATCATCGCTTTTGGTATACTTTATAATAGCATTTCGAAGATTTAAAAATTCATGGAAGAAAGAGTTGGAAGTAGCATATAAACTGCCTGAAAATTTTAAAGTTGTCTGATAGAAAATGTTAAGAAACTTGATAAAAACTTTCACATTCTTCCAGTCGTCTACAGATGGATTTCCTCTTAAAGCACTTATTTCTCGACAATACTTTTGATACTTATGGTCATCCACATACATTTTTGTAAAGGCTTTTTCAAATTTTAGAGCTGTATCTAACATTTTATATGTGGAGTTCCATCTTGTTTCAACATCAAGACTTACAAGACCATGAGTATCTATCTTAGCTTTCTCAACAAATGACTTGAAAGAAGCAAACCTTGAAGGAGAAGACCTAACATATTTCACCGCATTTCTTACACGAGAAATAGGCTCAATTTGTTCATCTAACCCATCTTTTACAATCAANTATACACTAGCCTTTCAGTAGCACCCGAACCACCTTCTAGCCACCCTTCTTTGATAGGTTTTAATGTTGTTTGTCTCTTATCAATGACTCTAAAGGGAGATTTGTGACATGTAGAATTTAAATGCGACCATAATGTAGTAGTCCCATTCTTGCTACCTGCAGCAAATGTTTTAGGACAATAATTGCATTTTGCCTTACATTTACCTCCTTTAGCAATAAATTTGGAAAAGTGATTCCAAATCTCAGACGTCTCTCTGCCACTATTCCCAGATTTAGAATTTTCTGATGGAGTCGTTCTTTTTTGCTTCTTAGGAGGAGTGCGTCGATGAAGAGTGTCTTCACTTTGTTTTTGAGCTTCCACCGGCGAAGGATTATTGACAACCACCTCCGCATCTGCTCCAGAAGTTGTAGTTTCCATTATTAGAAAGAGTTCCCTGCAAATAGAACATATCCAGTTACTTTATCATGAAATGCTAAATGAAAAAGAGAACAAAAAGGAAAAGGAGAAAAAAAAACACCGATGAGCATAGGTTTCTTTCCGACAAGAGCAAAAGAGAGCTAATTTGATTTCAATTGTTAAAGTTCTTCAGAACAACGGCAGTCTAGTGCTGCTTTAGGATTAGGTTTTGGTTTGGGCTCAATTATTCTTTTATGGGCCAAACAAAAACAAACATTTACATGGGCTATAATACCAATTTAAAATATTATGCTAAATACAGAAATTATAATAAAAATTAAGAAATATTTATAACTTACATTTTAATAAATATTTTTATCTATCTAATATATAAAATATATATACCTGTAATGTCGGGTTGGTTTGGTTTCGGTTTGACTTTTTTTAGTTAAACCAAACCAAACCAACCCTATTGTGGTCGGGTTTTATTTTTCAATACCAAACCAAGTCAAAACAAACCACTAGTCGAGTTTTTTTTCCGGGTTGACTCGGGTTGTCGGGTTGGTGCGGGTATCGGTTTGGTTTGTACACCCCTAGCCAGAATCATGCAAGATTGTTCTAGGCAATTCTTTGAACTCAATTTTTGAATCTGACATGCCTTGACAGGTAACCATCTTTCTTGTACTTGTATTTTCTTGCTGCCTACTTTTTTCTTTTTTGTAGGCAATGGGGATATCTTCGTCAACAAGGTTAGACGCACATAGAAGGAAAAATTTGTGGCAGCAAATAGAAGGACAAATCTTCAACATCATATGGAAGGACAAATACATGACGACATATAGATGATCAAATTCAAAACAACATATAAAAAGATAGATCCCTCACAATATATAGACGGACAAATCCACATTGTCATATAGACGGATAAATCCATACCAACATATAAACAAACAAATCCACACCAACATATAGACGAAAAAATTCACATCATCATATAGGAGGACAAATCTTTGTCACCATATAGACGGAAAAAACTACGTCACCATTTAGACGGATAAATTCCTATCAACATATAGAAGTATCAAATCCATGACAACATATAGAAGTATCAATCCATGACAATATATAGAAGGATCAAATCCATGAAGAGGATAACCTAAGGTGCAAAAGGACTTAAATGTCCACCTTAATATTGGAAAATTAAAGTTCCTTTTAAGGACAAACCTACGAAGAGATCAGCATAAGGTGCAAAGGGACTTCAACGTCCACCTTAGGATTGAAGAATTATAGTTCCTTTTACGGACAAACCCGCGAAGAGACCAACTTAAGGTGCAAAGAGACTAACATGTCCACCTTAATATTGGAAAATTAGAAAACTTCAACTTGAAGACTTGGCGGATTTTGAAGATTTCAACTCGAAGACCAAAAAATTTGAAGATTTGACGGGCTTGAAAAATTGGTGGATTTTGATGCTTCAACTTGAAGACTAATAAATTTGAAGATTTAACGGGCTTGAAAATTTGGTGGATTTTGAAGCTTCAACTTGAAGAGATGTGGACTTTTACTTCAACTTGAAAAATTAGTAGACTTGAAGACTTTAACTTAAAGACTTGTAGGGCTTAAATAATTCAAACTGAAGATAGCGAATTTGAGGACTTCAAACTGAAAACTGACGGACATGAAGACTTGGAGGGATTGAATACTTCAACCTAAAGATTGGCGGACTTTTAGACTCAACTCGAAGGGCGATGGACTTGCATAATTCAACTTGAAAAGTGACATACTTGAAGATTTGGAGGGCTTATATAATTCAACTTGAAGACCGACGAACTTGAGGATTTCAAGTTGACCACTAACAAACTTTAAGACTTGGAGGACTTGAATACTTCAACTTGAAGACTAGCGGACTTGCAAACTTCGACTCGAAAGATGGTGTACTTTGCAAAATTTAACTTGAAGAGCGACATACTTGAAGATTTGGAGGGCTTATATAATTCAACTTGAAGACTGGGGAACTTGAGGACTTCAAGTTGAAGATTTGGCCTTCTACTAAAAGTCTAAATCCATCAATTGGAGATGCCAATTTGCTATGGAGGCTTGCCCCTATTGGACCACCAATCTTCAATAAGGCACAAATTTCGTGTAAGCCTTATTTTTAAGTTCCAATCAAGTGGATTATATTCCATCATTCTTCCCTCGAATAACGATTGGGGTAACATGTATATTTGAACTTATGCAACTGAACTCAAAATGAAACTCTAAGCAGCCTATGCACCTCAATGAAGAGGATTAAGTCATGCCATAGTTCAGAATGAGTAGATTTTTTATTTTCTATTTTAAATTTTTTATGTCATAACTTTTGCCTAGGCGACCTCTTTCGAGGTTTTTGACCTAGCGAACTTTTGTTTTTCGTCCATACATAGTTTATTCTCTTGCTGCCCAAGATTAACATGTAGTTTATGCTCTTGTGTTAAGGAGTGTAGTAACTTGCAGTTTAAGCTCGTATTTTAGGGAGCTTTGTGACTTGAAGATTTTGCTCAAATTTAAAGAGCTTCATGATATGCAGTTTAGGCTCGTACGTCCAGGAGTGTTGCAAAGATTTAGCTTACAATTTGAAGTTCCGCTCGAATTTCAAGAGCTTCATTACTTGAAGATTTAGCTCATAGTTGAAGAGCTTTGCACCATGAATAATTTGCTCGAATTTGAAGAGATTTACAACTTGAAAACTTTGCTCAAATTTTAAAACCTTTACGTTTTAAAGTTTTTCTCTAATTTGAAAAGTTTTGCGACTTGAAGTATTTGCTCGACTTTGAAGAGCTTTCTACTTGAGTCTTTGCTCGAATTTGAACAGCTTTGCAACTTGAAGACTTGCTCGAATTTGAAGAGCTTTACGCCTTAAAGATTTAGTTCAAAACTAGGGAGCTTCATGACATATAATACAGACTCATGTGCCAAGAAGCATTACAACTTGCAGTTTAGGCTGGTGCATTGAGGAGCATTATAACTTGCAGTTTAGGCTTGTGCATTAAGGAGTGTTGCAACATGCATGGACTCTTCAGCTTCATCTTCAGATGAATACTTTCTCCCATTCTCATCATCCTCTGCTTCTATTTCATCATGAGGCTCAAAGCCAGGAAACCTTTGATCTCCACTTGTAGCCATACTCAATTCCATATCATGTGCACGAGTTGCTAGTTCCTCAAATATTTTGGGATTTATGCCTTGTAAGATAGCGAAGACTACAATGCATTCCTTGAATGCATATTTTGATGACAGAAGTTTCGCTAAGGTGATCTCTGCAGTTGAGGCTTAAGATTCTCCAGCGGTTGATGAAGTCAATAACTGGCTCATATTTTCCTTGATCATGAGTTTTTGTAAGTTTGATCATGCTTACGATGCATCTTGTGCTATAGAAACGATTGAGAAACTCTTGCTCAAACTGCTCCCAACTATCGATAGAACCAGGTTCGAGATCTGTGTACCAATCGAATATATTACCTTTGAGAGAACGAATAAACTATTTGACAAAATGGTCACCATAAGTTCTAGTGTTGTTGCATGTATCAACGAAATGCGCCACATGTTGCTTGGGATTTCCTATTCCATCAAATTGTTGAAGCTTTGGAGCTTGATATCCAATAGACTTTGTATATGAGAGGGAGGATTTAATCAGAGGATTAATTTTATCTTCAGTTGTCCCCGTGGTGAAGTCCTTCAATTGATCAACATGAATTAGACCTTCTGAAGAAACTTAGATCTTTTTTACCACGATCGTTTGCCTCACAACGGATTCTCCCCCTTCTTTATCTTTGGAAATCTCCACAGGTGCTTGAATTGATTTTGCTTCTGCCAAGTTCTCGATCTCACTAGCTAACTTTTCGAGGCGAGTATCTCGATCCTCCATATACTTGGTCAACTTCTCAAGTGCTTTGGTCAAATTTGCAAGAGTTCTTTCCATGGTTGAATTGTTAGATCTTGTTCTTGAACTTGGAAAAGAAGATATGAGAGGTAGAGATGGTCCCACTAGGAGTTCCTCAATTTGTAGACAATAAAATTGTGTTAAGGAAATAATCAAGACTGAAAAATATTGCAACAATCATAGTATTTGATTTCAAATAATATGAGTGTTACAATCTCTATGATTTCTCTGATTCGACGTTTCCGATATAAATTCAAGGACTTGTGAGCTTGATCTTGAATTTGAATTTGATTTATCCGTCACGAACACTTTGATTGTTGCCACGAATTATATCACGAACAAGTAGCCTTGATCTTGAACGCCTTGTATTTAATTTGACTTCGTTCTTGATCTTGAATACTTGAAATTTGTGTTGAAGTGCTTGAATACTTGAACACTTGCAGTTTGCAGAGAATTGTGGCATTTGATCAACGAGCTCCCTTGTGTCTTCTTGTTATAACTTCTGGTGTCTTTTCTGGGTTATGAAAACCCCTATTTATAGTCGTGGGAGGGAAGAGTTATGATAATAATAAACTCTTTCCGATCAATCAAATTGAAGAGTGACAAGGCCGCATTCGATTGGCCAAAACGTGTCACTTGCACACTTGGCGTGGCTTCATTGGCTTTTTAATTTGTCTTGGCATGCCTTGTCATTTTGACATGTGGCATGATCCTATTGGCTCTTCCGCTTGACTTGGCATGCCACGTCATTGGACACGGCACCAAATTGGGCCTCTAAGAAGATGACATATTGGGATTAATGAAGTTGGCTCATCACTTGTAGCTCAATTAAATGGGTTAATGAATTTTTTTTTTTATCTGATCCATATATACTGGATTTATATAACTAATCCAACTATTAGCCCAATAATTTTTTTAAAACTAAGATATCTTAGATTTAAAGATATAGTCCAAATAATTTTATTGATTTAAATCCAATAAAATTTAGATGCCTACACGATAAATGTAATAATCTTAAAATCAGAATGATCATTTTTAAAAGGAAAAGTGATTAATGATGTGGTAACCATATCGTAACATTTATATATGGCGGAATACTTGCACTCCCGTTTTGCTCCAAATATTTAAGGTATCAACAGTTTCACTTCTAAAAAATTTGATGTAAGTATATACAGCTGGAAATTAATTAAAATGCAAGATAGAGTACTATCCGATCTGAATAGGAATTCCTTGTAGAGACAGATAATGACGCAGCTGTACATGTATCTTAGGATTATGCACTAGCTTATTTTGGTAAAAGAACTAACCATATAAAGTGCATATTTCAAACTCCAAAAAGAACTGAATAAACGTGTGAGTATAAGACAGTTAATCCCTATAATACCATGTCTGTACAATAACACCGGCAAATAAATTAAAGCAAGATTCGAATTTTTGCAATATCTTAATGAAGTAATTATTTCTAGCAAAGTTGATATGATCCTATGTAGAACCCCATTAACTAGGAGTTGGTAGCTAGTTTGAATTTGTAACTCGTAACGCCATGGAATGATTAACTTCCCATATTTGGAGGATTTTGTATGTTACACCTTGTCTATTTAGACATCTTTTCTCTTCATTCTTTCACCAAGAACATAAAGATTTTAGTATAGAGACAATGGATGCCTTTTCAATGAAAAAACCATGCTCTTCTGAGGCCTCTAGCATCTCTGCTACCTCTGAAGAGATCGACACAAACACGAAGAAGATGAAAGGTAAAGTTATGGATTTTGGATCTGAGTTAAAGCCACATGAATTATCATCTGCTGGTGTACTTCTTGATCTTAAAGTCCTTAATGGTGCCTCAAATCTTGAATTCAATCTTTTAAATTCAACTTCTGGCACGAAGAATTCGGCTCCGGCTAGTGAGTCTTGTAATGAGGCAACGCGTAATAAGCAAAGGCGTTCCTCGGAAACTAGTGTTTTCTCTTGCAGCTTCTGTAAGAGAGAATTCTCCACTTCCCAAGCCCTAGGAGGACATCAAAATGCTCATAAACAAGAGAGAGCTTTGGCTAAAAGGCGAAATGGACTTGTTGATGTTGTTTCTCCTTTTGGCCCTCCCAATTATCACCCTTACTATAATCCCTACTCAAGTTACACCACACATTTGCCATTTCATGGTTCTTTTACTAGTAGATCATCCCTTGGTGTTCAAGGTGATTCCTCCACTATTCATAAGACTTCTCCCTACAATCCATGGTCAGTTTTTTCCGGCTACAATTATCGATTTAGCCCCGAAAAGTGGTCATCATCGTCAGGTTCATCACTTTTTAGGTCAGAAAATCTTGGAATTGGAAGTGCTCCTTTGGAGAATTCCCTTAAGTTCGAGAGCAAAAATGGTGCAAAGGGTTTCAGTTTAAAGGATTCACCAGTTAAGGTTGACAATAATCGAGGTGCAAATAATAAAAGAAAGAAGGGATTTGGAGAGGAGGATGCAGAAGAGAATGAAGAAGAGTCAGAGATTGATCTGAATCTAAAGCTTTAATTTTAATTGGTTGCTTTGAATTATTTTTCTATTTCATATCGTTTCGCTCCCGCTTTCTTGTAGTTTAATTTGAATCCATCGAATCATTGTCTTTACCTGTAGCTCTTTTTATGGAAATTTCAAGCAGTTTATAAGTATGAATATCTTAGATGAAGACTAAAATATAAAAATATGCCTATAAAGCTGAATGACACTCTTGCCCTTTTATTAAATATTATTGCTAATTTTTTTTTTTTGGATAGAAATGTAAATACTCATTATAATAAATATCATGTTAGATATATCCGACTGCAATTTCAATGAAAATATGTTTCACATTCTTTCTTCTTAACTGGGGAGTTTATAATTCTAACGAGATATACCACTAAAAGTAATAGATTTGGTACAAAACTAAATATTTATTTTAATTACAAAAGTTGGTTTTTAAATATTAGACAAATAGATAAAAAAAAAATAGTATGTTGTTCGAGTAGGAAAATAGTTCGAAAATAATTGCGTGTATCTATATCAATAAATATAATTTTTAAAAATTATGCAATATTATTAAATACTGTGTTTGAGTTATTGAATAAATACTAAAATATTTATAAGTTCCTAGAAATAATGAATTTTAATCTCATTAAGCTAGCTCAATAAAATTATTGGCAGAACTAGCTAAGTGAGATTAACATTTATTATTTTTAGGAACTCATAATTTTTAATATTTATTCAGTAACTCAAACACATATTTAATAACATTTACATTATTTGTAAAAATTATATATTTATTGATATAGGTACACGCGCAAAGCACGTACCCTAAGATTTGTTTCATAAATATCTCATGCATGTATAAAAATTTCTAGAGCTGCATTTACGATAATTCTCCTTTTATTTCTCTTAACTTTAATTTTCAGAATTTATGAAGAAAATTATTTTCTTATAAATACAATCATGATTCAAAATGTTTAATTATAATATATAAAATTTAAAATATATATTATATATTAATAAATAATAATCATGCTTTCTAATCTCCTCCCCCAGGGGCGGACCTAGTATATTACCGACATATTTAATTGAACCCATAACTTTTGATGAGGAGTAAAAATTTACATGCAAAAATTTATTAAACTTGTTAAAATAGTAGATATAAACACATAACTTTACAAATATAATGAGTTCAATACTAAAAATTTTAAAAGCTGAATCCACAAGATTTAAATCTTGGATCCGCTTCTTTCCTCCCCCTCTTCTAATTAATATCAACGGAATTATAATATTTATAAAATATATTATATTACTTAGCATGTGATATATATGTGCTACGCATGTATCCGAGAATTAGTATATATATATAGAGAGATATATATTATTGGCTTTAAGATCAATTACAATATCTCGGATAAACGTACCAACCCCTACTAAAAATAAGTGTGCAAAAAGAACAAAATATTTCGGACACATTTTAATTTGTGTCTGTTTTCATTACTAGCGTTTTATAAGCCTAAACTGTCATTCCTCATTGTAATACGACAAATCCTTAAATTCAAAACCATGACTGTTAAAAAACATATACATTACTCAAAAAGGAAAGGTAGGATTATACTGGCCGTGATTGAATCATGACGTGGAAAATCTTGTGCTGGAATTTGGTTAAGTTCTTCTCGAAGGGTACGGTTCTGACATTTGACATTATTTACCTTCCTTCAAGAGTGTCGTGGCGCCCAACACTACGATTGTTGCACGATTCTGGTAAATACTTATCCATACCTGATATTTACTGTAAGCCGGGTTAAATTAATCATAGAAAACAAATTAATACACCTTAATTAAGCACGATTCTTTCCCTAAAAAATTAATCATCAAACATAAATTTTGGAGATCTGGTAAAGACTAGGCTTGGTAAAAATTCGAGGTGTTAGTAAGGTTTTACCCATTTTAGAATCTGCAATAATACCTCACCATATTAAAATCTTTGATCTTCGATAACTTTTGAAGACTTGCAGATAAAAGAGATATCTTTTTATCTGAACCATTACCTAGTGAAAATGATAAGTTAGTCAGAATAATTTGGTAGACTATGGTTTGAACCATTTATTCTTTCTAACAGTTTATATATTCATACAAAGACTCATTTTCCAACGGATGCTCATTATATATATTCACATTATTTTACCATGTGTATGTCTTCTTTTACGTGTGCTTTTAAGCGTCAAGCCCCTGCCGTTTTTAGAAGCAGTCACACCTCACACTCATATATATGATGGCTTTCTAATTGTTTCTCGGTGATAGCCCCTTTAACTTATACTACAAAGAAAAGGAGTCATTTGATACGATAAATATTAAGTGCGGGAGCTGGTAGGAAAATGAGGTCACGTTGTGGACATCGTATAATGTTAAGATAAATAAGTCAACAAAATGTCACGTGGTATATATCTAGTAAAACCAATTACGACATATATATGTTAGAGAAAATATGAGACTAACTGTATTTAGCTAGCTTAGTTAGTGTTAACTGTGATTAGTTAACTAATGGTAGTTAGTTAGTTAATGACAACTGTATACAACTAATTTAATTAATGTACTGTATATAACTAACTGATAGTTAGTTATCACTGTATTAGTCTTCATTCCATGAGAGAAATGTTCTTCTCCATTGATTCTCCTGTATTATCTTCTTCTTCTCTCTTCTCCATTGAAGCTTACTCACTAGAAGTTATCATGGTATCAGAGCTAGCGGATTGATACGAGCTCCTTACTTCCATTTTTTTCCGCCTAATTGCTTTTGAGTCGCTATTGTTGGTGAAACTCATCTTTGAGCAGCTAGGGTTTTGCAATTCAGAATTTTCTCTAAGTTTTCAAGCTCATTTCAATGGCAATTGAAACTACAGACAACGCTACTGATGTTCCACCCGCTAGAGGAAGCATCGACATGATTCCAGTTGTAGATCAACATCATCCTCTATTTCTCTAGCCTTGCGATACTCCAGGTAGCTCGTTAATTTCGATTAAACTCATAGGACCTGAGAACTATGTTTTATGGAGTAGTTCTATGCGAATTAACCTACTAGGAAAGAGCAAATTAGGTATTGTTAATGGTAGGTATTCTAAGGATAAATTTAATCCATCCTTGCATGAACTGTGGGAGAAGTGTAACGCTATAGTGCTTTCGTGGATAATGAATTCAGTTAGCAATAGTTACTAAGTGGTATGGTGTATGCTACAAATGCTCAGAAGGTCTGGTCTGATCTTAGGGAAACCTTTGATAAAGTTAATGGATCGAGAATCCTATATCTTCATAGACAAATAGCCACTTTAACCCAGGGTATTTCCTCAGTTTCAATGTATTTCTCAAAACTAAAGGAATTGTGGGCAGAGTTTGATGCCCTAATGCCGTGCCCTGGTTGTGGTTGTGAAGAATCTAAGAAATATGTTGAACATTTTGAATCTCAAAGACTTTTGCAGTTTCTAATGGGTCTGAATGAGTCATATGCTCAGTCTAGCAATCCGATTATGATGATGTCCTCAACTCCTTCAATTAATAAGGCCTATGCTATGATAGTGACTGAGGAAAGTAGGAGATCATTGACTCCTCCTACACATATTCCTGAGATAAATGAAGGAATAGCCATGTTTAGTAACAATGGAGGCTACAAGGGTACTAGTTCACATGGTTCTGGTAATGCTGCCACGTATAACAACAAGGGAGGATCATCTAGTTTAGGAGCAGTTTATAGAAACAATAAGAATATTCTTTACTGTGACTATTGTCATTTGAAAGGGCATACAGAAATACATGCTACAAATTGGTGGGATATCCAGCAGATTTCAAAGCTAAGAAGAAGATTCCCTCTGTCAATTATGCTAAGGACAACCATTCTAATAGTGATGTCAACTCTACTTCTATGGGTGAAATTACTGGTTTAATTGCTAACATGGCTAGAAATGCAGCACCTAGCCAAGTTCACAATCAGAATGTTCAAGATGGACTAACAGGACTGGCAGGGATTCCACAGTTTACTCAGGAGCAGTACACTCAAATTCTGCATATGCTTGGCAAAGGCAGTGAGAATGGTAGTTCATCTGGGAATGCAGGTATAACAAATGCAACTATGACTACTAGTGAAGATCTAATTAAGTGGATAGTGTATTCCGGAGCATCAAATCACATGGTTAATGACAAACAAATCTTAACTGAGAATAGTGAGTGTGATAAGTCTAAAGAGTGCAGAGTTCATCTGCCTACTGGAGAGACAGTCACTATTAATCACATAGGCTCTACTTATCTTTTTCCTGGTCAAAAGATAACTAATGTGCTGCATATATCTGGATTCAAATACAATCTCCTATCTGCATCAAAGTTAACAAAAGAACTAAAGTGTGTAGCCATGTTCTTTCCTGATTTCTTCATTTTTCAGGATCTCTTCAATGGCAAAGTGAAGGGGATTGGTAGAGAAGACAGTGGTCTCTATGTGTTCGACAACAGTAGCAAACTTCAGGTGGATTCTGCTGTAATACATGTGTCTTAGTGTAAAGGTGTCTCAAACTCTGTTGCTGTAAATATAATAACTAGCAGTAAACTAGGTGTAGATCTTTGGCATAAAAGACTAGGCCATGTGCCACTTTGTACTTTGAGGAAAATGAAACTTTTTCAATCTGTAAAGCTTGATTCATCTGAAGGTCACTGTATTGTTTGTCCACTAGCTAAATAATCAAGACTTCCATTTCCTTCAAGTAATACTGTCTCTACTACTTGCTTTCACACTATTCATGGTGATGTATGAGGTCCTTACAGAGTTCCTACTCATGATGGTAGAAGGTATTTTCTAACCTTAGTTGATGATCATTCCAGGTATACTTGGACCTTTTTACTTCCTTCAAAGGGTGAAGTAGTTGTAGTGATGAGAAACTTTTTACTCATGGTCCAGAATGTTTATTCTTGTTATGTGAAAGTGTTTAGGTCTGACAATGGTTGTGATCTTTAATTCACAAATGACAGTATTACTGCAGTCTTTTGGAATCATTCATCAAAGTTCTTGTGTCTACACTCCTCAGCAAAATGGAGTTGCTGAAAGGGGACACAAATATATTTTGGACATTGCAAGAGCCTTGAGGTTCCAAGCTTCAGTTCCTCTAAGGTTCTGGGGAGAGTGTGTTCTGGCTGCTGTTTATGTGATCAACAGACTACCTACACCTACTCTTCAAGGCAAGTGTCCCTATGAAGTGTTGCATGGTCACTTGCCCTCACTACAGCATTTGAGAGTGTTTTGTTGTTTGGGATATGTCACTGATCTCAAAGGGGGAACAAATTCTCACCAAGAGCTATTCCAGCCATATTTCTTGGTTACTCTTTGACCCAGAATGGGTACAAGATGTATGTTATTCACTCAAGGAGTTTTCAAGTCACTAGAGAGGTAGTGTTCAAAGAAGATGTCTTACCTTTCAAACATCTTCCCACTACTATCTCATCTCTATTTCCTGTCATGGACTTCAGCACTATATCTTCTTCTACTTCTCCTTCTATGTCATCCACTTCAACTAGTGATGAATCTAATGAGCCAGCTTTAGACACTGGCATATCATACACAGTTGATCAACCCCCAATGCTGCACACATCAGACTCAGTAGAATCTGTTGAGAAAGCTGGTGATTCTAACAGTTCTATGCCCTCTACTGTTCCTGAGTCTTGTAGAAAATCCACCAGAACTAGTAGACCTCCTGTCTGGCTTAAAGACTATGTCACTCAGCAACAAGGTAATGCTACCTGCTGTTATCCTATGTCAAACTACTTGTCATATGATCATGTATCCCAGTCCTATGGTGCTGCTCTTACAGCTTTTTCATCTGTTGTTGAGCCTCATTCTTATGTTGAGGCAATAAAACATCCACACTTGATTGATGCTATGCAATCAGAGATTGTAGCCTTGGATGATAATCACACATGGAGCATTGTTGATAGAAAGTGCCTATAGGTTGTTGATGGGTGTATAAGGTGAAGTACACTGCTTTAGGAGCTGTGGAAAGGTATAAGGCTAGGCTAGTAGCTAAGGGGCACAGTCAACATGAGGGGCTTGACTACACAGAAACTTTCTCTCCTGTGGCCAAAATGGTCACAGTGAGATCTGTCATTGCACTTGCAGCAGTCAAGCACTGACGCATCTTTTAAATGGATGTCCATAATGCCTTTCTACAAGGAGATCTTCTTGAAGAGGTGTACATGGAGATTCCTCAGGGGTTTGCAAGCCAGGGAGGGACTACTAAGGTTTGCTAACTTCACAAGTCTTTGTATGGCCTGAAGTAAGCCCCTAGGAAATGGAACAAGAAACTAATTGATGCATTAATGGATCTTGGCTTCCCTCAAATCCACTATGACTATTCTCTCTTCACCAAAAGGGAGCAGGTTGCACTGACAATAGTCTTGGTGTATGTAGATGATCTACTGGTGACAGGTAACTGCTCTGATTTGATTATCAAAACAAAGAATGAACTTAAGCTCAGGTTCAAAATGAAGGATTTGGGAGAGCTAAAATTCTTTCTTGGAATAGAGTTTTCTAGGTCTAGAAAAGGCATAGCAATGAGCCAAAGGAAGTATGCTTTGGAACTTATATCTGAAATGGTACTTGGAGGGTCCAAACCAGCTGGTACTCCACTAGAGTCCAATGTGAAACTAACCTCTATGGAGTATGATTCTTTTATCAAAGGTGACTCAGTTTCAGATACAATAAGAGATGACAGTCTACTACTAGATCCATGTCAGTATCAAAGACTCATAGGAAGATTGTTGTGCCTTACTATGACTAGAGTTGATATTGCCTATGCTGTGCAAGTGCTCAGCCAATTTATGCACAAGCCAAAATAGTCACACCTTGAAGCTGCTCACAGAGTTATAAGGTACATCAAGGCAGCACCTGGTCTAGGTATGCTAATGCCCTCAGACAGCTCAGGCACACTTGCAGCTTATTGCGACTCAGACTGGGGAGGTTGCTTACAAACTAGAAGGTCTGTTATAGGATATCTAGTGAAATTTTGAGATGCTACCATATCCTGGAAGTCGAAGAAACAAGATACAGTAACTAGAAGTTCAGTAGAAGCAGAATTCAGAAGCATGGCTTCCACAGTTGCTGAACTAACTTGGCTGACAGGTTTATAAAAAGAGCTGGGAGTTGACATCAACTTGCCTATTTCTTTATACTATGACAGTAAAGCTGCTATCCAAATTGCAGCTAATCTTATCTTCCATGAGAGAACAAAGCATATTGATATCGACTGTCACTTTGTGAGAGAGAAAATTTTTCAAGGAATGATCAAGAACTTTCATGTTTCTACTAAGGAGCAACTTGCAGATTTATTAACTAAGAGTCTTGGCAAATTGCAGCATGACTATCTTTTGTCCAAGCTGGGGTTGAAAGACATATTTCTGCCATCAGCTTGAGGGAGGGTGTTGAGAAGATATGAGACTAACTGTAGTTAGCTAGCTTAGTTAGTGTTAACTGTGGTTAGTTAACTAATGGTAGTTAGTTAGTTAATGACAGCTGTATACAACTAATTTAATTAATGTATTGTATATCACTAACTGATAGTTAGTTATCACTGTATCAGTCTTCATTCTATGAGAGAAATGTTCGTCTCCATTGATTCTCCTCTGTTATCTTCTTCTTCTCTCTTCTCTATTGAAGCTTACTCACTAGAAATTATATATATATAAAATAAAACAATGAATGTATACACTTATTTCGTCCACGATGTTTAACATATGGTCTGAGGCAAAAAACATAATGTCAAGGCGACAATATGTTATGTAACCAAGGTCGTTGTTATACTTTGGTCAACTTGAATGATACATTAAGGGAGAAACTTTTTTGAGCAATCACTAATATTATATAAATATTAAATTATTCTAGAGCTGTTACAAGCTATAGTGATGCCGGTTAGGGCATTTGCGTGGCCTAATTCGGCTAGCTTAAAGCAAACACTATGGGATATAAGTTAAATAAAACAACTTCCATTTCTACACGCTAGTAGTGGATCTTCACAAGATATTGGTGGTACCGCAAAATAAATTGTTTACCCTTAAAATAAGTAATAATTAAATTTACACGCGGTTAAAGAACATGTGATTTAATTTAACACGAATGAACTATGAAAAAATAATTGAATTAAACAAAATCAGAGCGATCAAATCAAATGTAATGGATGAACTAGTTCAACTTTGCTTTGGACGTCTGATAATTGATTTCAGTTTAGCCCTCGGAACGAGCTCGATTATAACTTAATAAATAAACAGCAGAAGAACACTTTGAACAATAGCTAAAGGACAAAAATTAATTTTATTGCTTTGATATGCGTTCCAACTATGGTTTTAAAACAAAAAGGGTCTCCCCTTTATATATTAGAGAGTTTCAATCCTAGTACAAATCTAAATAAGGTAAAAAATCTTCTCCTTCCAGTAAACGTTGATATGCAGTTGATGTAAGGAAAAATTTATGCCGTAACATCTGGTTGAGGGCGGATATTACGGCTCCCCGCTTATCGTTTCTAAATGTCTTTTCTCCTAGTCTCGACTCTTCACTTTCCTCGAACCCGGTGCTCGACCGTGTTCAGTACTGGGTGCACCATTTGACCGCACGGGGCTCTGAGTTACGGATGTCCTCGGAACTACTCGAGGTCATATCAGGTTGCACTGTCCTTCCGTTTCTTTACCGGGAAATCGGTGATAACCTTTATCCCTGATTTTACCCGTACACAGATAGTCCCCTCACTTTTCCGAGAGCAAATCTATTTAAATGACGAGAAGTGGTTAATTGACCCCGGTTCGTTCCTCTGGACGCTACAATCGGATCGACGAGTTTTTGGAAAGCTGATCGAAAGTGCTATTTGTAATCGTTTGCTATATTTGACAAAAATGCCCCTATGGTGTGCAGTTATGGCTTTGTTCGTGGCAACGATGATGTTCATGGCTTGGTTCATGGGATGAAATGGCTCTACAATTCAGATCGAGGAGCTGGGCTGAACTTGCACAATTCTTTGCTTCAGATGGTCTTTATGATCGTGGAGTAGTTCGTGGAGACGATCAAGATCATGGAGTTGGGCAGACTTTTCTCCAAATTTTCCCGACTTAGAATATTTTTCATGCACTTTTGCACCCCTAGTTTTGGCTCCACAATTGACCTTCATCGAGACATTGTTCTTCACTTTTCAATCTTCAATTTCTTCAATCTTATGCTCCAAATTCCATCTCCTTTCATCCTTTTTGATCCACGCTTTCATCAACTATATCCTTTAATCTCACACACCTGAAATCAACCACATTAAGTTAGTTAAGGATATTAAATCTCACTTAAATAACCTTAAAACTCCAGAAAAAGGTATGAATAAGTTAGCAAAATACCAACTTATAAACTCCCCCAAACTTAAGCTTTTTCTTGTCCTCAAGCAAATATCAGCACAAGTAATAGTTACCCAATACTAACTAGACATTTACGCAAGCAATCAAGAGCAATCTCATCCTAGCCACAAAGAAATTACGCACAAGAACTCACGACTTCGGTTGGTACCAACAATTATACTCAAATGCATGACCCCTCAACAACTTTTAAAGGTTCAATTTCGAAACAAATAGGAGTACCAAGCAAGTCAAAAAAGATTTTAAAAGCCATGATGCTAAAGCTTCTAAAGTTATCTTTAAATCACAAGGCCACTTTAGTTTTATCTTCGGGAAAGAACCATGGCAAAGAAAATCCAAAGAGATTATTGCTAACTCCTAAGAAATCATAAAATAAAAGATATACTAACAACAACAGAAAAGAGTAAAAAGAAAGCATGACATCAATAATAGCATCAAAAAGTGTCAATCATACCAAAACTCATCAATACCACTTTTCCATACATAAAAATTTACATTGCCCTCAGCGCAATCAAAATAAGTAAAAGGGTAGGGCAAATAAAACTCCCTCAAGCTTGGGGTGGTGGCCTCTACCCTATGTTTGTAGCCTTCTCAACTCTTAGACAACTTCACTCTAGCTATTCACTTTTAAGCACTCAACCTGCACCACATACCAACACCAAAATTCATCAAAGCAAAAGCTAAAGAAAATGCTACACTAAATAGATAAAATCAAAATAAAAAAATAAAGAGGGCGAACTTGCGCTGCCCCCAAGAAGCACGTTATTTAACATCGTGGCACGATACAAAGTACACTACCAATAAAGTCATTAGGGGTTACCCAATTGAACCCTTGAAACCACTTTTCCTCTATCAAATTGGCCCAAATAATGTCGAATTCTATGCCCATGCACTTTGAAGATTCTAAGATCATCACTAGACTCAAAATCCATGACTTCAAAGGGGTAAACATGCATAACCTTGAATGACCCAGACCATTTTAATTTCAACTTGTTCGAGAACAACCTAAACCTTGAATGACCCAGACCATTTTAATTTCTACTTGTTCGAGAACAACTTAAACCTTGAATTGAAGATAATAACCAAGTCCCTGGGGTCAAACTCCCTTTTGATGATCTTCTTTCCATGGAGGGACTTCATTCTTTACTTATCCAAAAAAGCACTCTCATATGATTGAAACTGAAATTCATCCATCGCATTGAGTTGAGACACTCTTAAGTTTGTTGGATCAGCCGAATAAGACTTGAACTTTAGTGTCTTAACGGTAGAAGTTTATGTTGGAGGAATAACTCGATTTTCCAAATGAAGGGACAACTTTTTCATTTTTTGCTTATACAACAAAGAACTCTTATATGCTTGAAACTGAAATTAATCCGATTGCATTGAGTTGAGAAACTTTTAAGTTTGTTGACTTAGCCCAATTTGACTCAAACTTTTGTGGATTAATGGTAGAATTTTTGGTTGGAGGAATAACTTGATTTTCCAAGTCAAGGGACAACTTCCCGGGCTTGTAAGAATATGAACTGAGTCCCTCCTTAGCTATCACGGCGTTGTTATAACCTTACATGACCTCATTATTCAATTTGAGGAGAACCTCTTGTAGAACTTTTTCCATGCAAATATCTTCCGTGTCATCATCAACCACATCATCCACCACATCTATTATGGATATCACACAATCATATTGTGTTTTTTTCATTGACTTTTGAATATGAAAAGTTTCCTCTTCATCATTCAATCTAAATTTGAGCTCTCATGTCTTAACATCACAAATAACTCGCCCAGTAGCCAAGAAAGGATTGCGAAGGATGATTGAAATTTCTATATCCACTTCACAATCGAAAGTTACAAAATCGGCAAAAAAATGGAAATGATCCACTTTGACAAGGACATCAACAATGACACCCATTGGCTTCTTAAGTGGTAGATCCCCAATTAAGAACATCATTGTGGTAGGTGTTCGATCCCCCAAACCTAACTTCTATAATACGACATAGGGCATCAAATTGATACTATCCCCTAAATCACACAAAACTTTTGTGAAGCTTGTCAACCCAATAGCACAAGGGATAGTAAAAGGCCTCGGGTCTTCCATCTTCTTAACCTTGGTTTATGAAATGATTGCACTACATTGGTGGCTAACCTTGATGGCCTCAAAATTAACATTCTTATTCTTAGTGACTAAGTCCTTCAAGAATTTATAACCCAATATATTTTCAAGAGCTTCCACAAAGACATGTTGATGGCGATTTGATTCAACATATCATAGAACATTTGCAATTGGCCTTCTTGTTTTTGGTTTGCAAATCTTTATGGAAATAGAGAAGGCACTCTCGGTAATTGTTTGTACACTCTAGGTGCACCTTTGCTTGCCTCATTTCTTGGTTCATTCTCCTTTGAAAGGACTTCTTGTGCATTTCGAAAAGTGCTTGGTGCATCTCTTCAACGACAGTTGAACTTACTATTGGCACCTCACACTTGGGAACTTCAACTACCTCGGGTGTGTCATTGACCACAAGAGATACATATTGCTCCTGAACTTCATCTACTTTAGGAGGATTATTAACCTTGGGAGGAACAAACTTAGGAACTTTTGAACTCTTGACCTTAGTAAAAGCATATTTTATAGGCAACTCCTCTTCGTCATCACCATCCTCAACTACAATGGATCTTTTCTTTAGGATTTTGCCTCGCCTTGTGCAAACGGAAAACACACACTTTATTCCGTCATCTCTCTTTGGATTTGTATATGTATCACTAGGCAATGATCCTTGTGGTCCCACATTCAATTGATAAGAGATTAGACCCAATTGAGTCTCAATTTGCGTGATTGAAGTGGTATGAGAAATCATCACTTGATTCATTTCTCTCCTCACTTTGTCGGATTGCTCTTGATTGAGAATCCTTTCCATTATCCATAAAAGTTTCTTATCACTTGAAGAGTCACCTTGGTTGTTGTATGGGGGAGGTTGGTAGGATCTTTTTTTTTTGATATTGTTGGAAATATCCACCACCTCGATTACCTTGATTACCACCACTCCAACCTTGGTTTCCTTGATTGTTGTTCCGCTAATTTCCTTGATTATTATTTCCCCAAGTGCCTTGGTTATTACTCAGCCTCCATTGTTCTCAGCTAGATCCTTGAAAGTTACCTCATTGATTTTGATAGTTGCTCATCAAATTGAACTTCCTCATTTTTCTCATGATAAGAATCATCTTGAGTGCAACATCCATCATCTTGTGAGTACATCTCCTCTTTAGTTTGGCATTGATTAACCTTCATCTTTTTCTTAGAACCCAAGACATGAACACCTTCCATGGCATGTACTTTTCGCGATGCTTGAGTTTGTTGCAGTTATGCTTTTGCAAGTTGATTCATAGTGGTGGTTAACTCTTGCAATGGCTTGACTATGATATTGCAACTCCTTGTTGAGGTGAATCATATTCGGATCCCTTTGAGGCACATTTTCTCGAGATTTCTAGTGGATGATGTCTCTGCCATCTCATCAAGTATGACACAAGCCTTCGGGTAAGGTATGGTCATGACGTTTCCACCAGCAAGTTTATTCACTACACATTGATTGGTTATGTTAATCCCATGGTAGAAGGTTTGTTGAAACATGTTCTCGGTCATATCGTTTGTACAAAAGTCCTTTACCATGGTTCTATAGTGTTCTCAAATTTCATGTAGTGGTTCATTCGGTTCTTGCTTGAATGCCAAGATTCATCCCTTAAAGTGGCCATGTGCCCCGATGAGAGGAATTTGTAAATAAATTTCTCCGCCAACTCATCCAAAGTATGGATAGAATGGCTTGGTAAGTGCTCCAACCAATCCAAGGCTTTTCCCCTTAGGGATAAAGGAAATAACCTCAATTTCAAAGAGTCCTCAGACACATTTGTTTGCTTACTTCCGCAACAAGCATCTATGAATCCCTTTAAGTGCTTGTATGCATTTTGATGAGGTGCTCCGGTGATGTAGCCTCTTTGCTCAAGCAAGGTGAGCATGCCATTTGTAATTTGAAAATTTCCCGCCCTGATGCGAGGGGGGACATTTGGAATGTATATCCATCATTTAGTGCGGCATGTTGTTGAGCCGGTTAGACATGAGGTGTTGGTGGTCGAGGCGGCGGTGGGTGGTTTTGGTTTTTCCATTGACCACACCAGTTTCCTTGAACCGGAGCCTCTTCTTCATCTACCATATCTTTTTTAGTGGCCTCAAGAGGCATATCACCATGGTCATTGTTGTTCGTTATTTGTAACCTACGAAAAGCACACACGAATAAAGATAAGAACTCAAGAAAACACACAATAACAAAATAACACTAGGACACCGTACTCCCTGGAAACAGTGCTAGAAATTGATGACGTCCAATCCTACACCTCCAAAGGAAGTGTAGCACGGTCATTAGCAATAATAAATCCAATAAAAGTTGGGGTCGAATCCCACAAGGAATAGGTGTGTGTTAGAGTATCCAAATGCGTGTAAACTTGGTGATTCTTAATGTAACCTTCAAACAAAGAGTGGTGGTTCAATTACTTCTAAAGTTACTTCTAGAATTACTATGGAAACTATTCTAGGAATTTTGTAAAACACTTGGAGTGCGAGTAAAAATATAGTTGTAACAAATGAGATAAAGGCACAAGGATTGCTCCCCCTTCGTGTAGGCTATGCTTTTTGTTATACAAATATTTAATTCTAGTTAATTGAGCATGTGTTGTGGCCTCAATTTCTATTTCACCAACTTAATTTATTCCAATACTTAAGAGGTTTTTACCCCAAGTTGCTCTTGCAAGTGAACTAAGGCTCAGTGGTGAGAAATTGATTACCCAAGCACAAATCATACTATTCCTAGTTAGATTTCATTAATCAAGTGATTAACCCACTTAATTCCTTGCTAATTGCCTTGTACCTAAGCTAAGTTCCACTCTTCCAA
This sequence comes from Nicotiana knightiana, assembly GCA_005239525.1. NCBI lineage: Eukaryota > Viridiplantae > Streptophyta > Magnoliopsida > Solanales > Solanaceae > Nicotiana > Nicotiana knightiana. The sequence continues at coordinate 66,507 of ML410938.1, read as the reverse complement.
GTTAGAAAAGGAAAAATAGGCATGAATTTAGTGTTTGCAACCACAAAATTAATCCATAAAGCATGGAGTAATAATATAACACAAAACTTAACCAAAAAAGTAATAGCCCAAAAATATAACCACACTAAGGGTTCACAATCCTAGCTTAAGAAGTTTAGCTAGCCATAATAAAGAAAGAAAATATACAGATAAATGATAATCTAAACATATTAGATAAGAGAGTAGAGAAAGATTGAGCAAACTATGATGAAATCACCCAAAACTCTTAAGGGAAACTCCTAAAGCTTCTCTCCCACGTTCACTGAGGTTGAAAGATGCCTAAAAGCTGACCTAAATTGCTATTTGTAATCATTTTCTATATTTTACAAAAATGCCCCTATGGTGTCCAGTTGTGGATTTGTTCGTGGCTACGATGATGTTTGTGGCTTGGTTCATGAGATGAAATGGCTCCACGATTCAGATCGAGGAGCTGGGCAGAACTTGCACAATTCTTTGCTTCAGATGCTCTTTAAGATCGTGAGGTAGTTCATAGAGACGATCAAGATCGTGGAGTTGGGAAGAATTTGCTCCACACACCTGAAATCAACCACATTAAGTTAGTTAAGGCTATTGAATTTTACATAAAAAACCTTAAAAAAACTCAAGAAAAAGGGATGAATTAGTTAGCAAAATACCACCTTATCAACGAGTCAATGAAACGCCCCATCGGTCGAGTCATTCTAACTTCAGACACGTGTCAGCCGCCGGTTGACCGTCCTCCAATGCGAAACATATTGCATTATTTATCTCTCACCTATAAAATCTTCGGTTGCTCTTTTTGTTTTTTTACTTTCTTACTTTCTGATTTCAAACCTTCTCAAGTCACCCAAAATTTTTTTACTTGCTCATAATTCCTTCAAATCTTCATACATTGTTCTTCACATCTTCATTTCTTCATCTCCAATCTTCATATTTCGTCTTTGAATATTCACGTTTGACCTTCAAATCTTCATACCCATCTTTAAACCTTCATATCTTCCTTCAAACCTTAATATCCTGAAAATCAATGGTGAAAACTTCGAAGTCCGTGCCTCAGAGTACTGCTTCTTCAACTGCCACCCCACCCCTGACATTGAAGCTTTCATGCCGGCAATGGCCTCGAAAACTACCCTTAAGGACTTTATTCCCGGAGGCTGTTCCATAGACAATGATTTTAAGGTCGAGAAGGCCTCCAAACAAGGGGATCAAAGTGAGAAGATGTGGAGGTATATCTGCTCCATCACTGAAGACACATTCCTGATGGTCCGGAGGATTGCAAGTGGGAAGGAAAGCAAATATACATCCCCGGTCATGACGAGGACAATATAACTCACGTGGAGAGGTACTTAAGTGTTTATATGTACCCCTTTACACTTGTCCTGGTGGATTCAGTGGTCCTCGACTTTTGCATAGGTACGAGGTATTCCTTAGGAAGATCTATCCATCTTTTTGGAGGATCGTGATTCTCTTTTTTCACTTTGTTAATAACACGGCGGAGCCTACATTCATTATCGACCACCTGCTCCACATCTATGGCCCCTAAATGTTCTGAGGGGGGTTAATCAATCATGCCTAACGGGCAAATAAGGCCTCCTCTTGAGTATCGACAAAGACAAAGACCGAAGTTGGCAGGGGATATTTGTTCGCGTAAAGACCAAGGATCTCATTCCCTCCGATTTCCTGCCATTCCCTCAGAAGTGAAACTGAAAACGTAAGTTCATCTCCTCTTAAGTAGTTAAATAATTATTTGATTTTATTCTTTTTTCTCATTGCCTGACTTTTCAATTGTGCAGCGGTCGCCTAAGTTCCCAATGCAATCCCCCATTTCAAGGAGTGGGTCGAGGGGATATGTAAACAGTTAACATACTCCGAGCATGAGTGGCACGAACTTTCAAAAGGCAGATGGGAGGCCCGTTCCCATGTTGAGTGTCCTTCTTCCCCCGATTGGATTTCCTTTTTATTCCACTTTCATTTTGACTAAGTTTGTTTCTTCACTCGACAGGTTTTCCCAAGACTATCGAGCTTCGGGCAGTGGATGAGGACGAGGCCTCGTCCCCGTATGCAAAACCCTCTACTTCAGGACAGCCTGTCGCCAAGGCCATTGTGAAGAAAGAGGAGAAAAAAATATGAAAATGGTCCCCTGACCTCTTGGATACTCCCGCCAAGTCCAAGAAAAAGAGGATTATGGTCAGGATTGAAAGATCAACAAGACGAGTACTCGAGCCAGGATACCAGACCCTAATTCCTTTTACCAGCTCAGGGACTACCATGAAGATGCTGACATAGATTTTGTCTCCCATGAGCCAACCATCACTGCAGAAGAGCGGGAAGCATCAGAGGGAAGCGACCATAAGGCCACAACCTCTTCATCTCGGGACCCGAGGGAAATACTGTGGCTATGGCCTCTCGAGAAGCTACTCCGGCTCCGAGAGAAGCCACCGATGTCATTGATATTTCGGTGTCACCGTCTCACAGGGAGTCTCTATTTGACAAGGCTTGGGAGGTTAGATGAACACCATTAGAGGAATCACGGGCCGCAAATAAGGCCCTTAACCTTTTCTTTGAAGGCATGAACATCGGTGCGCTGGAGGATTACTCCGATTTTGGCCACCCAGAGAGTCCAAAAAGATGTGCCACAAGATTCAGGTGAGCCGAGCTCAAGCCCAAAGCTTGTGAAGTAGTTACCCGCCCCGACCATAAGAAAACAGTCATGTTCACGATACGGACATATAATAGGTTGCTATCCGGGTTGGTTGACATAGCCAACTTCCTTCATTGCTTGGTGACCCAAGAGGACCAAGCGAAGATGAACGAAGTGGATGCATCGAGCCTTTCAACGAGGTAGAACAGATGCTGAACAAGGTGTGTTTCCCATTCCTTATATCCCTTAAAATGGTTCACTTAGTCTTAGCATACTTTAATGATTCAAACATATTTATTCCTCATGCCTCGATACTTCATCATGAGATCTTCCACCGATCTCGGATAGAGGTAGTTCATCTCGAGTTTAAGCTCAATGATCAGGTCCAACAGAAGGACATATAAGAATCTCTTAGTGAAAAAAAAGATGAGGCCCTCAATGACCTTCCTGTCCTCCAAGCTGAGCTGGAATAAGCTCAAAAGGAGGCTTCGACGGTGAAACAGGAGAATGCCATTCTGGAAAAAAAGGTACGGGTATTTGAGATTAATAATGAGAGGCGAAGCACAACTGCTAACGCCAAAACGTTGTAGGTCCAAGATAAGATCGACCTGATCGACCAGCTTAGGGCCGAAATGAACGAGCTCAAATCTACGATCGATGTGTTGAGGAGTAAAATGGATCTCCTGGCTTGGAACAGGATGCCACCAAAGTGCATTTGGCATCGACCAAGGATCAGCTCTGGGTGATGAAGAATAACGTCGACAAATGGTCTTGGCTGAAAGATGAGCTCCTAGCACAACTGGACTCGACGTCACGGAACAAAATTCCCTCGGCCAGGAGTTCACCGCACTGAAGTCCAAGATGCAAGCGACTTTATACGAGTCTTCCAAAGTTCAGGATCTGTTGTCCCGATATATGAATGATTTGGAGGTGACCGAGGCCCGTGTAATAACAAAGGCTGAGTATGTAAAATGGCTATCCTGGAGGGACATCCTTGAGGAGATTCATGCATGAGGGTTGGATATAGTGGCCCAGATTGAAGAGGCGAAGAGGTTTGAGGTCGAGACCAAATAGAGATACGAGCCAGAGGGTTCGAGTAGCGAGTCGGACTCTGGCGAAGACTAGACGGGAAATGCCTTAGTTTTTATTTTTTGTTTTCCCTTGTATATTTTTTCTTTATTTTTGGGCCACTACACAATGCCTCTATAAATATTTATTGGTAAATATATAAAATTTTTCCCTCCGGCTATATTGTGTCCTTTACTTTTCAATATTTTCTTTATGTTCGAGAATTATAACTTGTGTTTAAAATATGCCATCAAATCTTTAGCACAGAATTTGACATAACTTATATTGTTCGTCCCCTCAAATCCCGGATGAGACCTGGGTTGAATAACAACTTGGAGTTGCTTTGACTTCACAGGATTCGATAGAAAACAAAGTCTTTATTAGAATACTCGAATGTTTTAATCGGGCACGATTATTCTTTGTCGAAAGTGGCTCTTTTCATGGCCGGTTCTAAAGCAATATTTTATAGAATAAAAAGCATGTAAGGACCTTACTTTTGTACAAACTCAAATGTCTCCAATTTATTTTAAGTTGGCCATAGCCTTCCGTGTTTGGGCCCTCCCTAGTAGGCTCGGTTCCTCTGGGGTTTGGTAGCCCGAAAAGTCCTATCCTATTATCGGGTACTGTCCCCAGTTTGGGGAGGCCTATATGGTTAAGGGGTTTGAACCCAACATTCACTTTAAGTAACGTAACCATAATATCACTGGTGCAAATTTGAACTGATGAAACATAGAAGGCAAACATTTATAACTTTGAATGTAGAGTACATAACTGAAGGTAAAAAAATATTTCTGTCATGGCGAGAATAAGCTACACAGGCACGGGCCATTTGACCATTTTTCCCTTACAATTAATTCTAGTATTCAAGCATTGGCTTTCAATTTCAGATAAAAAATGCATTTAAGTTTTCGAACTAAAGATCTTTACTTAGAGCATGATGGCCCCTAGTATTCGATACTGAACTTGTGAGGGCTTAAATACCATTGGTCCAACACGGATGATCCATAACCCCGGTCTCAGGTCAGTCTTCAAAACTATGGTAGTACTTTTTATTGTTTCCTCGTTAAAAACCTTGCCGTACAACCCACTTCGGGAAAAAATCGGTCCAAGAAAAAAAGAGTACAACATATGTTTTGATACCTAATCCTCAGATTTGACTTTGACTGAATACCTGCACAAGTTAGTTCAAAGCGTAATAAACTACAAAGGGAATTGCGTTTTTACCTTAGCAGTAGTACCGCTTTACGTGTGCCATATTCCAGTGGTAATGTAGTTGCACACTGTTCCCTGACTCAAGCTTATATGAGCCTATCCTTATTATGCCGGTAACTCTATATGGTCCTTCCCAGTTCAGGCCTAGTCACCCGTCGTTTTAGTTCTTGGTATGTAGTCTTACTTTCCTTAATACAAAGTTCCCGACTTGGAAGTGTTGAAGTTTTGTCCTTCTGTTGTACTATCTCCCTATTTGTTGTTTTTGAGCCACTAACCGGACTAGGGCGGCTTCTCGCCTTTTGTCAGATAAGTCTAAGCTTGTGGCAAATAACCAACGATATCCCCAATTTCATAAACGGCCAGGGGGAGAGGACTGAATGAAGCATTTCCCCTGGTTGGTAAATCATCGGGGCGTGCCTCTGGCATTTATTACACTTTCGAACGAAGTATTTCGCATCTTTTTCCATATCGTCCCCGTAATAACCGACTCTTTATAATTTTCGAACCAAGGACTCCTCTCCCGAATGGTTTCCACAAGTACCCTCGTGTACTTACCTCATCACGTAGTCGGTCTCCCGTGGACCCAAACACCTTCCTAGCAGCCCGAGAAATGATCTTCGATATAATTTTCCACTGACCAACTCAAACCTGGCAGCCTAAGACTGTAGCGCCCTCGATTACTTGGGACTTGACGACAATTTCCCTTTCTGAAGGTAGTCTATTTATTTGTCTCTCCATTCCCAATCAAGCTTGTTGAGTTCACCTTGGTGTGACCTTACTCTATCAATGAGCTCTTCAATTGAACTATTGCTCCGGTGTTGAATTCGTCGGAGTTGATTGACGACCCTAGATTAGCTAATGCATCAGCCTCATTATGTTGGTCATGAGGTACATGTTGAAGACTCCATTCCTTAAATTGGTGGTAGGTCACTTGCAACTTATCCAAGTATATTCGCATTCGGTCCTCTTTTACTTCGAACACCCTATTGACTTGGTTAACGACAAAAGCGTGAATAGGGTCCGAACCCTCGAGCTAGTCCCTAAGGTGAGAAATACTTCTTTCTCAACCTTGGGGATCAAGTTCGGTGTAAAGGCAGCACGAAGTCTGCCAAAATATGAGATTTTATAGCAGTTTGGGTTATGTACTAGATTTTGTACCCGCTAATCTCTACAGCCCATTTGACCAGCCAGCCTGAAAGCTTGGGTTTATGCATAACATTCTTTTGTGGGTACGAGGTCAAGACACATATGGGGTGACATTAAAAGTACGGATTTAATTTCCTAGATGCGCTCGATAAGGCGATTGCTAATTTTTCTAAGTGTGGATACCTTTTTGGAATCGCCTAGGGTTCTACTATCATAATATATAGGAAACTGCGTACATTCTTCTTCCCAAACCAGGACACCACTTACCTCTACCTCGGAAACTGCTAAGTAAAGGAACAACTGCTTATTTGACTTCAGAGTGGTCAACAACGGAGGGCTCAATAGGTATCGTTTGAGATTTCTAAAGCTTGCTGCCATTTCGGGGTCCAAGAGAAGTCGTTCTTCTTCTTCTTTAGTAATGATAAGAAACTGTGTCTTTTGTCGGACAACCTTGAAGTAAACCGGCCCAACACTGCTATCTACCCAGTCAATCTTTGTATTGCCTTGATGTTATATCTTCTGTGGCTTTTATCTTGTACATGTTGATCTCTATTCCCCAGTTGGATACCATAAAACCGAGGAACATGCCCGAGCCGACCCCGAAGGCACACTTCTCCAGATTCAGTTTCATGTTGTTTCCTCAGTATGTCAAAGGTTTCTTGCTAATGCTTCAAATGGTCCTCTACTCGCAGGGACTTGACTAACATATCATCAATATAAACTTCCATTGATTTTCCTATTTGTTATTCGAACATTCGGTTAACTAGGCGTTGATATGTGGCATCGACAGTTTTAGCCCAAATGAAATTATGTTGTAATAGTAGGTGCCATGTTTAGTTATAAAAGAAGTCTTTTCTTGGCCACTGGGATCCATATGAATTTGGTTGTACTCGGAATAGGCATCGAGAAAACTCAATATCTCGTTCCTAGCCATCACATCGATCATTCGGTCGATGTTAGGCAAAGGAAATGAATCCATTGGACATGTCTTATTTATGTCCTTATAATCCACACATATTCTAAGTTTGTTTCCATTTTTAGGCATGAACACTACGTTAGCTAGTCAATCCAGGTATTTAACTTCCCGAATGAAACCTAATTTCAGAAGTTTAGATACCTCATCTTTGATGAATGCATGTTTGATCTTGGAGTGCGGCCTCCTCTTATATTTGACCAGATGGAATTTTTGATCCAAGCTCAATTTGTGAGTTGTTACCTCCAATGGGATCCCTGTCATATCTAAATAGGACCAGCCAAAACAAACGATATTAGCTTTAAGGAAATCAATAAGTTTTATCCTGAGCTCGGGAGTTAACCCCGTGCCCTGGTATAACTTTCTATCCAATAGGTACTCAATCAGTATGACCTACTCTAACTCCTTGATCGTACATTTGGTGGCGTCATTATCATTGGGTGCTATAAAGGACCTTGAGACACCATAATCATCTCAGGCCCTAGAGGGATTCATAGCCACTCTAGTGCTTAAGTATGTTCTTGTCTGCTTGGTGGGCATTATGGAGAGTGTGGCCTAGAGCGGTGAATTTTTGGTGGAACCAGCCGTCTCTAGAGCTAGGGGACGAGCACAGAATCTCGCTACTCACACTCCAAAGCAGCTGGATCCCTATATCAGACTCCAGTAGCCCAGGCAGTTAGGGTGGTTCACCCGGTTGTGTGGCACAGGCCGGTGACATGCCCGCTATGTCTTCTGAGGCGTTTTTGAGGCTGGATACGTTTACGAAGCTCTTTCCTGTTCATTTAAGTGGTTCACCTTTTGAGTACCCACAGTATTACCTGGACGATTGCCACAAGGTGTTGTGCAACATAGATATAGTTGAGATCAATGGGGTCGACTTTTCAGTGTTTTAGATGTCTAGTTTTGCCAAGAGAAGATGGAGAGATTATATGTTGACTAGACCAGCTGGTTCGCCTGCACTTACTTGGGATCAGTTTTCACAGCTATTTTAAGAGAAGTTCATTCCTTTCACTCAGAGAGAGGACTACCGTAGGCAATTTCAGCATCTTCAACAGGGCAGCATAAAAGTATGAGACTCGATTTGTGGACCTAGCTCGCCATGCCATTGTTTTTCTCCTGTTGAGAGGGATCAAGTGAAGAAATTCATTGATGGACTCACCTTCTGTATCAGGCAACAGATGGACAAGGAGACTGGGGACGGCATTTCCTTCTATAGGGTCGTAGATATTGCTAGATGGATCGAGATAGTCCGCGGACAGGAGAGGGGGCCTATTCTCGATAATAGACATCGTCATTTCGGTGGTTTCAGTGGTACCTAATCTAGAGGTAGGGGATTTTTTGGTAGAGGCCATCCTCCAAGGCCGATTTAGTAAGCTCTCATGGTAGTCCCCCGTACTTTGGGTGGACATGGTTCTTATGGGGCTTGTCTTGAGCAGCCATCATTCAGTTTATATTTAGCTCCTATCAGTGCACCACCGCTTCAGAGGTACTACAACAGCTATTCAGACAGTCAAGGTCACTCTTTGTTGTAGCAGCCTCAGTAGCCAAAAAAGTTCTTTGAGTGTGGGGGCATAGGTCATATTAGGAGGTATTCCCCTAGATTGTCGAGCAGCAAATATCATCAGGGTTCTCGTGCCATCATACCGGCACCAGTAGCTCCACCGCCCGCACAACCAGCTAGAGGCGGGGGTCAAATTGTTAGAGGTGGAGGTAAGGCCACTAAAGGTAGATACCATCCATCTAGGGGTCGACCGAGGGGAGGAGTTTAGAGGGTGGGGCCCACCTTATTTTTATGCATTTCCAGCTAGACTTGAGGCCGAGTCATCTAACGCCATCATCACAGGTATTGTTCATGTTCACCGTAGAGATTCTTCAGTTCTATTTTATTAGGGCTCTACTTATTCTTATGTGTCATCCTTTTTTGCTTCATATATAATTGTGCCTCATGATTCTTTGATTTCTCTTATATAGGTTGTCCATGTTTGTGGGAGATTCTATTATTATAGATCGTGTTTATTACTACTAGGATTCTTGAGACTAGTGTAGATCTTCTACTTCTTGACATGGTAGTTTTTGATGTTATTTTTGGCATGTATTGATTGTCACCTTATCATGTATATTTGATTGTCACGTTAAGACATCGACCTTAGCCATGCCAGGGTGTACTGATTAGAATGTATGGGGACTCTTGTCCATTTTTCTAGCAAGGTTATCTCTTATGTGAAGGCTCAACATATGGTCGAGAAGAGGTGTCTAACATATTTGGACTATGTTCGTGATTCTAGCGCGAAGTTTCCTTCCATGGATTCGTTACCTGTTGTGCATGAGTTTCCAAGTTTCCCACAGATCTGCTGTGGATGCCACCCGATAGGGATATTAACTTCTGTATTGATTTGGCTCCAACCCATTTCTATTCCACCATACCATATGGAGCCACCTGAATTGAAGGAACTGAAGGAGCTGTTGCGAGATTTTCTTGATAAGGGATTCATTAGACCTAGTGTCTCACCTTAGGGTGCGCCCATGTTATTTGTGAAGAAGAAGGATGGCTCGATGAGGATGCGTATAGACTATCGACAGTTGAACAAAGTCATTATCAAGAACAAGTATCTATTCCCAAGGATTGATAACTTATTTGACCAGCTTCAGGGCACAAAGGTTTTTTTGATGGTTGATTTGAGGTGTGGGTACCATCAGTTGAAGATTAGGGCATTAGATGTCCCCAAGAAAACTTTTTAGACTCAGTATGGGCATTATGAGTTCTTAATGATGTCATTTGGGTTGACAAATGCCCAAGCAATATTCATGGATTTGATGAACCGGGTATTCAAGCCCTACTAGTATTCTTTTGTGATCGTATTCATTGATGAAATCTTTATCTATTCTCGCATTCGAGAGGAGCATGAGTAGTGTCTTCGCATTGCACTTCAGACTTTGAGATATAGTTAGTTATTTTCCAAGTTTCCAAAGTGCGAGTTTTAGTTGGACTAAGTCTTTTTTTTGGGGCATGGTTGTATCAGTCTAAGGCATAAGAGTGGATCCTAAGAAGATTGAGGCAGATCAGAACTGGCCGAGACCTACTTCAGCTACAGAGATTCAGATCTTTCTAGGTTTGGTGGGTTATTATTGCCGGTTTGTGGAGGGGTTTTCATCCATAGTATCCCCATTGACTAGATTGACCCATAAAAATGCCCCATTCAAGTGGTTGGATGAGTGTGAGTTGAGATTTCAGAAGCTCAAGATTGCTTTGACTACAACTATAGTGTTGGTATTACCCACAGGTTCAGGATCTTACATGGTTTATTATGATGCATCTCATATTGGGTTCGGTGCAGTATTGATGTAGGATAGCAGGGTGATTGAATACGCGTCACGGCAATTGAAGGTTCAAGAGAAAAAATTACCCTGTTCATGACCAAGAGTTGCAGCCATTGTTCATGCGCTGAAGATTTGGGGGCAGTACCTCTATGGCGTGTCATGTGGGTTTTTCACGGATCATCGGAGTCAACGGTATTTGTTCAAGCAAAAGAATCTCAACTTGAGGTAGAGGAGGTGGTTGGAGCTATTGAAAGACTGTGATATCACCATTTTGTATCATTTGGGGAGGGCCAATGTGGTGGCCGATGCCTTGAGTATAAAGGCTATGAGTAAGGGTCGCCTTGCGTATATTCCAGTTGGGGAGAGGCTACTAGCATCATATGTTCAAGCCTTTGATAATCAGCTCATGAGATTAGATGTTTCGGAGCCCGATCATCTTCTAGCTTGCACGGTCTCTCGATCTTCTTTGTATGAGCGCATCAGAGAGTGTCAATATGATGTCCCCCATTTTCTTCTCTTTAAGGAAAGAGTGCGACACAGTGTTGCCAAGTAGGTTAACATTGGAAATGATGGGATTTTGCAAATGCAGGGTCCTATTTGTGTGCCTAATGTAGATGGGATTCGTGAGTTGATTCTTGAAGAGTACCATAGTTTCCCGTGTTCCATTCATCCAGGTGCCACCAAGATGCATCAGGACTTGCGAAAGCATTATTGGTGGAGGAGAATGAAGAATGACATAGTTGCATATGTGGCTCGGTGTTTGAATTGTCAGCAAGTAAAGTACAAGCATTAGAGGCCTGAGATTCCTGAGTGAAAGTGTGATCATATTATCATGGAAACTGTTGTTGGGCTACCACAGGCTTAGAAGAAGTTCGATGCGGTATGGGTTATTATGGACAGGTTGACCAAGTCGACACATTTCATTCCAGTAGAAGTTACTTATTCTTCAGAGTTGTTGGCTGAGATCTATATCCGCGAGATCATCTGTCTTCACGACGTGCCAGTGTCAATCATTTCTGATCGAGGTATGTAGTTCATCTCTCACTTATAGAAGGCCGTACAACGTGAGTTAGGCACACAGGTTGATTTGAGTACAACATTTCACCCCTAGACGGATGGACAGTCCGAGCGCACCATTTAGATATTGGAGGATATGCTTCGGGCTTGCAACATGGATTTAAGGGGTTTTTGGGATAAGTTCTTGTAGCTCTCATTGATTTCCTACAACAACAGCTACCAATCAAGTATTTAGATGGCTCCCTGTGAGGCCTTATATGGGAGGCGGTGCCGTTCACCAGTTGGTTGGTTTGAGCTGGGAGAGCCTCGGTTATTGGGTACTGGTTTGGTTCAGGATGCCTTGGAAAGATCAAGATGATTCAGGATCGACTTCGCACATATCAGTCTATACAAAAAGGTTATGCCAATCAGAGAGTTTTTGATGCTGCATTCATGGTTGGAGAGAGCGTATTGCTACGAGTATCACCCATGAAGGGTGTGATGAGGTTCAGAAAGAAGAGCAAGTTGAGCCCTAGGTTCGGACCCTTTGAGATTCTTGAGAGAGTGGCTGAAGTGGCATACATTTTTGCCATGCCACCTAGTTTATGAGCAGTTCATTTGGTGTCCCATGTGTCCATGCTCCGGAAGTATCAGGGGGATCCGTCCTATGTGTTAGATTTCAGCTCAGTCCAATTGGATAAAGATATGACTTATTAGGAGGAGTCGGTCGCCATTCTAGCCTTGCAAGTCCTTATGTTGAGGTCTAAGAGATTTCCTTCAGTTCGACTGTAGTGGAGAGGTCAGCCGGTCAAGGCAGCCAAGTAGGTGTCCGAGTCCGAGTCCGACATGCGAAGTCCAGGTACTTTTCTATGTCCGTTCGAGGACGAACGTTTGTTTTAGAGCTGGAGAATGTGATGACCTAATTGGTCATTTTGAGTTTTAGCCTTTATTTCTATGTTCCGAGACCTTGATTAGATCCGTTTAGCGTGTCTCGACTTGTGAACGCATTCCGAGTCTTTTTCCAAAAAACTTTTATGTGAAAAATTTTAAGAAAATGTGAATTTTTTTCTTTAAAATGACTTCAGTTGACTACAGTTAATATTTTATGTAAACAGACCCGTATAAGTGTTTTGATGGTCCCGATCGGTCCGTATCATGATTTGGTACTTAGGCGTATGCCCGAAATCGAATTCAGAAGTCCCTAACTTGTTTTGACTCATTTTACCGAAATCTAACATTTTTGAAAGTTGAAGAATCACAAAGTTTGATTGTAAGTTGACTTCTTAGCTAACGGGCTCAAGTTTTGATGTTAAAACTTTGAATAGTTACGTATTGCTATTTGAAACTTGTCTACAAAATTTGGTTCCATTCGGAATTTATTTGACATGATGAAGACACTTAAACATAATTCTAGTGTTTCTTGAGTTTTTCTTTGAAATATCATTCATTTTGAAGGTGGATTTGTCGATTTAGATGTTATTTTGGTTATTTGATTGCACGAGTAAGTTTGTATGATGTCATTACACTTGTGTACATATTTGGTTTGGAGCCCGACGGGCTCGGGTGATTTCGGATATGCTACAGATTGATTTTAGACTTTGGGAGACAGTTGATGCTTTCACTTTTGGTGGTGATCTACAAATCTCGCATTTCAAGGTCTAGCTCGCAAGTGCGAGCCTCGATTTTGCGAATATACGTTTGCATTTGCGAGCATGGGCTTGATTTGGTGAAACTCGCATTTGTGAGATTTTGTTAGTAGTTGTGATCTGTGGACCTTCGCATTTGCAAAGGAGGTGGTCACAAATGCAAGAACTGACCACTGTTGACTGCTTCACATTTGAGAAGTTTATGCCCGAATTTGCGAAGGATGGAAGCTCGCATTTACGGAAACTGCTCTTCTGAGACAAGGTACGCATTTTCGACTACTTTCTCGCATTTGTGATGTCTGCAATTGCGAACAAGACATCGCAATTGCGATATCCGCAGATGGGTAAACAAGGGGAAAACGTGATTTAGCTCATTTCTCACAATCTCTCAACCCTAAACGCCCTAGAGGCGATTTTCAAAGAGATATTTCTTCCTAAATTCATTGGTAAGTGACTTTAATCGATTTCTTTTTAATTACCGATTACATTACATGAGATTTCAACATCAAAATTTAGGAATTTCATGGTAGAAGTTAGGGATTTGGGTAGAATTAGGGATTTGCGTAAAGTTGAGATTTAAACCTCGGATTGAGATCATATTTTGAAACAAATCACATATATGGGCTCTGGGTTGAATGGGTAATCGGATTTTGGTCCAAATCTCAATTTTGACCAAGTAGGCCCAGTAATTAACATTTGTTGACTTTTTAAAAAATGATATAAACTGAACCTCTTTCATTCATGGTAGTTTCAAAAGCTTATTCTGAATCCTTTGGTCAATAATTTACTAGATTTGGTTGGTTTGGAGGCTTGTTCGAAAGGCAAGGCCTTGGTTGAGTTTGAGTTTATTGCGGAGTGAGGTAAGTGTTGGGTCTAAGATTTACTTTAGGGAATCATGGACCCTTGAACTTCTTGTTATGTGCATTATATGAGGAACGTCATATATGCTAGGTGGCGAGTGTATATGCACCATTGTATTACTTGTCATGCTTTCATTTCTTCATCGTATATTTTGTTACACGTATTAATTGCTACATGCTTATTTGACTTCCATGCCATATTTGCTACATGCCATTTAGTATTCCTTGTATTGAATTTTCCATTTCTTCTGTAATTCCATACTTATTTAATATTTGACTCTATTTGCATTCTTGCAATCCAAGTTGTTTAAGGACTTGTTAGTCTTATAGTTTCGTATCATTTGTTGCCTTCAATATTGTAGTGTTATTTGTACGAATTGTTAGTTGGTAGATACAGTTGTGTTGGTAAAGCTGAGACCTCCGAGTTTTTCGAGATTCCTTGACAATGATGTTATTCTCCGTCGCCCGTACATTTGTTCTCTTGGTGTAGAACTTCTTATAAATCTTGATTCTTGAATTACTATTGTTGATTGGAATTGTTTGGGGAGCGGATTGCACATTGCAACAAAAATTGAAAGGTAGTGAACTAAAATGACGGAATAAGGACGGGTTACGATATTAACAGATGATGATACAGTGGGATCGGGTTGCGTGCCGCAACAAATTATTTAAAGTTGATATTTTGGGATCGGGTTGTACGCTGCATCATATTGATTTAAATTATATTTATTTGTTACTATTGGATTTGCCTCAGTAATTGAGAAAGAGCTTCTATGATTGGTTATTCTAGGTTCTCTGGTAGTTGGATTTGAGTTCGTTGTTAAGGATTAACTACTTTACTTCCTTTCATGTCTTTTCTGTTATTATTATTATTATTATTATTATTATTATTATTATTATTATTATTATTATTATTATTATTATTGCATATAGGTTGATGTAAATGACCCACCTTAGCCTCATCACTACGTTTTTGAGGTAAGGTTCGACACTTACAAAGTATATGGAGTCGGTTGTACTTATACTACACTCCACACTTCTTACGCAAATACCGGAGTTGGTCCGAGCAGCTTCAGTAGACTTGCTCGGATCCAGCTATTTAGTGGAGACTTGAGGTATAGTTGCACGACATCCGTAGTCCTGAAGTCCCCTAGTCCTGAAATCCCCTTCTACTTCAATTTCAGTTGTTTTCTTTGATTCAGACAGTTACGCTTATTTCAGACTTTAATCTGCAATATTCTATACGCTCATGTACACATAAGATGAGATCCGAGTTTTGTATTTGGTTTTCTTCACTTATTAGTTTATTATCATATTTTCGATTATTCAGCTTTGTTATTATCATTTAATTTGAATTTTTTTAAAAATTGTTAATATCTATATCTAACATGGCTTGCCTAGCAAGTGAAATGTTAGGAGCCATCACAATAACGAGGGTGGAAATTTCGGACTGTGACAGAAAGGTTTCTGAATGAAATTTTTTGGAATCTGGTACTTTCAATATCGGAGGCGCTATCGGGAAATCGACCCTTGAATTGTAAGTTCCGCCTTCTTATCATTTGCCTGTATCTTTTTCTCACAAAACTCCACTTGCTTTATTAACGCTTTGAGCATTTTCATTACTTCAAAAGTTTCTCCGAGCCCGAACTCATCCAGCTCTGCGACAAAATGCTCATCCCTTCGAGCGTCTTCTCTAAAGAGCTCGGGTTCGGTCCTGTGTTGGGCATGATTTTGAGTTTGCAACTACGCTATTGCCACTTGCTGTGCTTGTTGTCACACCTCATTTTTTCCGCAAGGGATATATGAGTGTTTTTTCAATTTAAGTGACATTATTCGATATGGGATTATTTATTTAATTTTAGAGTCGCCAATTGGAATTATTTATTTACGGTATTTCAAGTCACCATTTATTTTAAATCCCATATCGTGGAAATTTGACTCTTTTTTAAAGTCTGCGAAACCAGAAGATGGGGTAAGGAATTCTGTTTACTCGGGAAAAAGGTGTTAGGCATTCCCGGGTTCCGTGGTTATAGCACGATCACTTAACCATTAAGAATTGGCCTAATTATCTGATTTATTACAAGTTTTAAAACCTTTTGTGCATTTTCAACCTTTTACCGGTTTTAATTATTTATGAAATTATTTTGGAACAAGTCACGATGTCGTACACTTGTCATTTTGGTACACGTCGCAAACCGCGCCACATGAAATGCACCCGCGGTTTACTACATGTTTATTTTAATTATTGTTCGAAGTTAGGGTCTGATCACATGAAATGCACACCCGAAATAGGGATTATATACACGATCATACCACGGGAACCATACCCATAGCCGTGATGATTTAATTACGCGCCTAAAGTAAACTACGATGTTCTCAATTATTTTCCTTAACTACTTTGAGAATTTCTGTGAGGCCAGGACTTATGGAAGTAATTGTGAATACTCAAATCTAAATGCCAAAATATATGACTTTACAAGAAATCTGAAAGTTGAAAGTTTATTTTGTCTTTCTTTTGGACATAGCCAACTAAGACATCTGGGCACGATGAGATATTAATGATAACATATTGATTAGTAAAGTAAAGGCATTATGGATTAAAGCTTAACTGAATACTCAACCAAAATATTCCACAAATCCAAAAGAGTATTAATTGGCCCCAAATGAGGCCCAAAACGCAGAATCCATAGGCAACATCAATCTTGTCAGCCTAAGAGTCTTCAAGGCTCTAATTGGGCCTGAATTTGAGCCCAGAATACCCTGAAGCTTAGAGTTTTAAAGACTCTATATTGCCTGGTATGACTCTATTCGAGCCACTTACCTGGCCTAATAACTTCTACGAAGTTGAAGCCCAATGATTGTCAACTCAACCAAAATTTGAACATCATTAACCGGAAATGAATTAACTACAACATACTCTGATCATAAATATCTATTCATCTCCAAAATTACATACAAAACTAAATCATAAAACTCAGGTTTGACAGTAATAAGTTTTGATTAAACCTTGATGAACAAATATATGGCCTGTACTAATAGAGAAAACAACATTCTATCTTGTTAGTTATAGCTTCACGCCTGTATGTGAGGTTTAACAATGGCCAATGGCTATTTCTGAACCCCACCTCCTGCTCCTCAAAATTCTAAAGCTAACCATATGAGGCCAAACCTAAAACACTTGTGCCATATATATACAATTAATCTCTGAAAACAAAAAAAGATGACCTTATCTTTGACTCACTTTTAACAACTGAAGAATACTAAACAAACTTGAAAGAGCAGTGAAGCAGTTTCTTCCCTAACGAAACATGCAGTGTAGTAATTCACATAAGCAAACAATTTTGATTCATTACACTACTTTATTCAAATGGAAACCAAATAATAATCCATGCCACATTAGTATAGTAGAATTCACAATTTTGAGCAAATCTAGAAATCTAACAGGAGTTCAACAATTTTATAGCCATTCAACAAAAGCATAATACTAAATCAAGCAGTCACCAAGAGATAAACCAAAGAGAAGCATAATCCAGATCAAACAAGGAGTTCAGCAGCAATTTCAGCAGTAGAACAAGGTTTCCACAGTCACTTGAACTTGTGAATCCAAAGAAGTGAAGTGGAAGAAACAAAAGGCAGATGAAACCTTGAAATTTTTCTATTTGTGTTTGGTCTTTTATAGCTTTTAAGATTGGAATTTCAGAAGCTTTTCTACCAAAAATGAGAGTTAAAAGAATGAAAGATCTCTAAAAAATTTCCTTCTAATTCTTTAAGACCCCTCAATGAATGAGAAAAGGATCCTTTTATAGTGATTTTAGGGCAACAAGAAACCTGGTTTTTTAATTCACTTTTACCCTTCAAACTTTGTTATTTGATTCCTAGGCCCCAAAATCTGAGCTGTATCCATTTTCTTTTGGAGAGACCAGTCATTTTCTTTCTTCTAGAAACTTCTTTTGTTATAACAGAAAGATTCCTCAAGTCAAAAACTCCTTAATGCCCTTTCCAAATCTTTATTTTTACTCTTTTTGTCAGATTTTAAATCAAACTCAGACTGGACCTACATTTGGGCCTGATTCTTGGCCCAATTTACACTTCTAAACCCAAAGCAACTGAACTATTACAGTGAAACTATGCACCGCCAGTTATCAATTGAAAAATAAATTGAAATCCTCACTTAGTCTTTATAAACTAAAAACCTGCTGTAGAATAAATTCAAAATCTAAAAGGAATGATTATAACTACCTTATTCTGGTGATGATCAATTCAAGCAAATAATAACAAACAATGCACACATAAGTCAATAATCGATCATACTCAATAGGAATTCATCAAACGGTCAGTTCAAAACGCTTATATGATTTCATAAAAATAACATAACATGCGGCCACTAAACGAACGAAGTGAAACAAATGAAAACATGGGAAGGTTGGGAACTAGAAAATACTTTCGAGCTCAAAAATGGGTTGACTGAAACCTTACTAGTAGATAGGGCTCGACCAGACCCCGACGACATCAAAATGGGATCAAACTAAAGTGAATCGATTGCTCATGTTAAGAGCAATTGATTCATGTATGTTCGAGCCAAAACGAGTAAAAAAATAGATCAAAAGAGATAGCCTTAGGTTTTCTGACTGCTTAGATTTGGAATTTGACGAATTTGGTAGAGATTTTGGGGAAATAGATAAGGGGATAATATTTAGGAGAGTGTCGGGGTTGTATGGTATAAATTTGGGTGAGACTGGAATAGCACCGCCTCCGTGGGACGATTTTTGGCGGGTGGCGGGCGGCGGCGATTAGAGAGATGAAATAAGGGGGCGTGTGACTGTTTTGGGAAGGG
>ML410938.1:17965-47664 GCA_005239525.1 Nicotiana knightiana | reverse complement strand
GGGGGGGGGGGGGGGGGGGGGTTAGGGGTGTTTGGTCCGACCATATTATGGTATTTGGGTGGTAAGTTGCGAGTCGTCAGATCAAAATGATCCAAGAACTGGGATTAAATAAGATGAAACAGTGTCGTTTCATTTTTAGGGGGTTGGACCAGATTTTAAACGGGGTTGGGGCTAAATTTGGGGTAGATTTGGGCATTTTTGGTTCATTTGAGGCAGACCCAATTCAAATGAATGCACAATTTCCTTCTTTTCCTTCTTTCTTTATTTTTTCTTTTATTTCAAATCCTAAATTAGTTAATTAAAAACCTAGATTAGGTCCTAACTCAAATCTAAATTGTGAAATAAAATTAATTAACTATTTCTAACATTTGAAAAATTAATTAACTTTAAAACTAATGAAGGAAATTACTAATTTAAAACTAGAAACTAAAAATGTAACAATGAACAATATTTTTGTGATTTTTGCAATTAATTATCAACTTAATGCAAATAAAAACCTAAAATGCAATGCATGAAATTTTGTGGTATTTTTCTTGTAATTTGAAAATATTAAACATGAAACTAAATGCAAACAACAATTATCAAGAAATTCCTAAAATTCTATAAAAATTAAAATAATTAATAAAAATCCTATTTTGTGAATTATGTAGGAATGTTTTAGTCGGGCAAAAATCACGTACTCACAGCTGCCCCTCTTTGCTCGAAAATATGAAGAGTTTTCGGGAAAAGATAAAATAAGCAGTTACGAGCGATTTTTGCCCGTTTCGATATTCCTTAGGGAAGTGTTTTGAAAACGTTTGACCGAAGATTGCTTCGGAGGTTGCCTACATATCATTGGCTATAAAGTAATCAGGTCAGTGTAGTTCTGGAAGTTCTTGTAGATGGGACTACCGAGAAGTCGTGATTTTACTGCTGTTGCTGCTTGTTGAGCTCCTTATTACACCAAAGTCAAAATGAAAAAACACTAACTAAACCTATAAACTACGAGTTACAAGATTCCTATCTATAAATCTTCTGAAGCTTGATATGGAATCTTGGCTGGTTCTTCATGCAGACTCTCATCTGAATCTTGA
Organism: Nicotiana knightiana; assembly: GCA_005239525.1. Taxonomy (NCBI): domain Eukaryota; kingdom Viridiplantae; phylum Streptophyta; class Magnoliopsida; order Solanales; family Solanaceae; genus Nicotiana; species Nicotiana knightiana. The sequence goes on along the minus strand of ML410938.1, from coordinate 46,591 downwards.
TGCTTGTTAGCTGCAGGTGCTGGTTCATTCTTTTAAACTTCTCGGATCATTAAGACATGCAAATCTTGTGACTTCAATCATGTCTTGGGTAGTCCACATATTTTCTCCGCCTCTGCACTTTGGTTTCAACTCTTTTCTTTTTCTTCTTTTATTCCGGACTGAGACTTCTTCTTTTGGTTATTGTAACAAAATTCTATACTACTTTATTATTGAAAGTGATAAAAAGGGCGGGAGTGGTGTACCCAGGAAGAAATGTAGACTAGGGAGTGGATAGCCTATGTCTAAAAGTAAATCATCTAGGGATTGGAGACCCTATGTTGGAAAGCCATCAATTAGGGAGTGGAGACCCTATATTGGCATCAAATAGGGAGTGAAGAACCTATGTTGGCATCAGGATATGTTGGCATCAACAAGGGAGTGGAGACCCTATGTTGGCATCAGGTTATACTAGCATCAACTAGGGAGTGGAGACCCTATATTCGCATCAACTAGGGAGTGGATACCCTATGTTTGCAAATCATCAGGTTATAATGGCATCAACTAGAGAGTGGAGACCCTATGTTGGCAAATCATCAGGTTATGCTGGTATCAAATAGGGAGTGGAGACCCTATATTGGCATCAACTAGGGAGTGGAGAGCCTATGTTGTAAAATCATCAGGTTATGCTGGCATCAACTAGGGAGTGGAGACCCTATATTGGCATCAACTAGGGAGTGGAAACCCTATGTTGGCATCAAGTTAGGCTGGCATCAACTAGGGAGTGGAGACCCTATGTTGGAAAATCATCAGGTTATGTTGGCATCAACTAGGGAGTCGAGACAATATGTTGGAAAATCATCAGGTTATGCTGGCATCAACTAGGGAGTGGAGACCGTATGTTGGAAAATCATCAAGTTATACCGCATCAACTAGGGACTGTAGACCCTATATTGGCATCAACTGGGGAGTGGAGACCCTATGTTGGCATCAAGTTATGCTGGCATCAAGTAGGGAGTGGAGACCCTATGTTGGCATCAACTAGGGAGTGGAGACTCTGTGTTGCCATCAGGTTATGCTGGCATCAACTAGGGAGTGGAGACCCTGACATCAGGTTATGCTGGCATCAACTAGGGAGTGGAGACCCTATGTTGGCATCAACTAGGGAGTGAAGACCCTATGTTGGCATCATTTTGAATTTTCTTTGTTTTTCTTTCTTCTTTTTTCTTTTCCTTTATTTTCATCATTTTCATCATCATTTCTTATTTCTTTCTTTTTTACTATTTCAAATAATGGGTAAATGCGAATACAATTTTAGAGAAAACCTTCCCTTTTGAGTTGTTGCTACTAGCCCTTGTGCAGTTTCTTTTGGTTACACCTGCTTCTTGCAAGGTTGCTTTTGAATTACACTTGTTCTCTTGTTTTTCAAACAAAGAACAATTTGTCAGTTTGAAAAGGTGGTTGATTTTGTGGCCTTGAATGTTTTGGTCACTTGATCTCGGCCCGACTTCTTTGATGAAGATCTCAACTCTTGCTTGTTCCTGGAGGACCGATTTCGTTTCCAGCCCTGGAGAACTTGACTTTTCCGAAAACTTTACCAGGACGATTAATCACGTGGGACTTAACCTTTTTCAACTTTATTTTGCCTTTGGAGGCATTTGAATTTTATTTTTTTTTCCTTTCGGGAGTCCTTGATTTCAATGCATCGGCCATCATGGCTAGTCGAAAACGACTCGATGCACATGCCGAGGTTGGGTTCCTCCTCGAATATTGGCTCGTGTCAAACAAAATCCCTGTAAACCAATCTTGTTATCCTTTATTTTTCTTAGTTTCAAAACAGAATTAGACCGAAAGGGATCCAAAGAAAAACAAGCAATGAAATGGACAAAATGAACTTAGGCGAGATGTAAACAAGGACTTATCTGGAGTGCATGTGGACTTCAATGAACATGACATGCCTCTTGGACTGGATGCCTGATCTGTGTAAACCGTCCAACTCTCATAAATTCATCATAACATATACCTCAAGATTGAGAAACCTTTCCAGGACTTTGCCAATGCTGAGGGCTGTGGGGATTCCCCTTTTCGATAAGTGGATCCCTTTACGGGTTTTCACCAGCTGACCTCTCTCATTTCTCTTCTCACCGTCGCCCTGTAGTGCTCTTTGCGAGTTGTCACTGACAAGACTCTATCATCTGACTTTCTCTGCTTACCATCGCCTTACGGTGACCGTGAGGGTTTTCACCAATAAGACTCTCTCATTTTATTTCTCTCAGTCGGTTGTATCAGATCCAATTAACATTCTCGCAAATTGATCAGAAGGACTTAAAAGGATTTGGGTAAAAGAATTTGGATCGAGTTACAATTTTGGAAACTTTCAGGCGGAACCATCGCCGAATCGTCATAACTTCTGCCCCAGTTTCAACTTTGGGGGAATTTGGATTTTTATTTTGGTGTGACTGAACCCCAGAGTGAGGCTGCCTACGTATCCTTTGGAATCAAGTCAAACGTAGTTCAAGGAAATTTTTGCTTTTGTTTATCTTTTGTTCTATTTTTTTTTTCATCATCACTTTTTTAAAAATGACTTTCAGGTTCCAAAGAGGGTGATCAAAGAAGAGTAACCGACTCAAAGGGTTTGTAAAGGGTTGATAGTGTTTGGGTAGCGAGAATGAAAGTCTTCGTCATCCCAATCAGAGAGTATTAAGACCGCAAAAAGGGTTTAAACATAATACCTTTTGACCACATCCACATTTACAACGGTTTCGGGTTAATTTCTTTCAATATATCCTAAAGTACAATGCCCTTTTTGGCAATAGTTTTCTTATAAGGTATTAACCTTTCCAATTTGGAGAGAACTTTCCTTTTGCTTCCTCATTATGCGGGAGAATACGCCTTAGGACGAGTTTCCCCACTTCAAATTTTCTAGGCCACACTTTCTTGTTGTAGGCGCGAGCCATTCTTTGTTGGTACAACTGCTCGTGACAAACCGCGACCATCCGCTTTTCATCAATCATAGTTAATTATTCCATCCGGTTCTTGACCCATTCGTCATCCTTGATCTCAGCTTCAACAATGATTCGGAGAGAGGAAATTTCAACTTCTACAGGTATTACAACTTCAGTGCCATAAACAAATAAGTAAGGCGTGGCCCCAACTGATGTGCACACAGTTGTGCGATATCCCAATAATGCAAGAGGCAGTTTCTCATGCCATTGTCTAGAACTTTGAATCATTTTCCCGAGGATCTTCTTCATGTTCTTGTTTGTCGCTTCAACGACTCCATTGGCTTTGGGGCGGTAAGGGGTACAATTGCGATGTGTAATTTTAAACTGTTCGCATACCTCCCTCATCAAGTGACTGTTCAAATTTGCAACATTGTTTGCAATGATAGTTTTTGGAATACCAAAACAACAAATAATATTGGAATGCATGAAGTCCACCACTGTTTTCTAAGTGACGGCTTTGAAAGTGACTCCTTCGACCTACTTGGTGAAATTATCAATGGGAACCAGGATAAATATGTGCACATTGGAAGATTTCGGCTCAATTAGCCCAATGACATCCATACCCCAAGCAACAAACGACCAAGGTGTTGACATAAGATGAAATTCTAAAGGCGGTTCATGAATCTGGTCACCATGTATCTGACACTGATGGCACTTCCGGACAAAACTGAAGCAATCCTTTTCCATGGTCATTCAGTAATACCATGCTCGCAGGATTTTCTTTGCAGGGACATATCCGTTCATGTGGGGCTCTCGTACTCCCGAATGCACTTCGTTCATGATCTTTTCAACTTCTTTGTCGTCTACACACCTCAAGAGATTCATATCTGGAGTTCTTTTGTACAAAACTTCTTCGCTTAAGAAGAAACTGCTAGCCAACCTTCTAATGGTTCTCTTTTGGTCTCCACTGGCATGCTCAGGGTATTCCTTTATTTCAAGAACCTTTTAATATCAAGATACCATGGCTAATAATTTGGTTCTATTTCAACAGTATTGCAATAACCATGTCTTTCTCGAATTTGGATCTCCAACGGGTCAATATGGACATTGCCAGGATACGTAGGCATTTCAGCGAAAGTAGCTAGTGCATCAACTTACTCATTGTGGAATCGAGGAATATACCTGAATTCAACACACTTAAACTGTTTTCTAAGATCTTTCACATGTTGCATGTATGGGATAAGCTTGATGTCTCGAGTTTTCGATTCACCTTGGGCTTGCCGAATGATTAAATTAGAATCTCCCATGATTAATAATTCTTCCACATCCAGATCAACTGCCATGTTCATGCCTATAATGCAAGATTCATACTCGGTAGTGTGTGTTCGTACAGAAGAAACGAAGCCGGGATGTGGCCGGATAGTGTTGAGCAGTGGGAGAAAATAAAATTGCCCCTATCCCAACACCTTTTGCATTTACAGCTCCATCAAAGAAAATTTTCCAAGCATTGGTTTCTTTTGGAATCCCTTCAACTGAATTTACTTCCTCATTTGGGAAATAGGTGCTCAGGGGTTCATATTCATCATCAACCAGGTTTTCAGCTAGATGATCCGCCAAGGTTTGGGCTTTCATTGCTGTGCGGGTGACATAAACAATGATGAACTCAGTGAGAAGGATTTTCCATTTTGCTAGCCTCTCGTGGGCATTGGTTTTTGGAATACGTACTTCAGAGGATCCATTATGGTTATGAGATATGTGGTGTAAGCCAAAAGATAATGTTTGAGCTTCTGAGCGATCCAAGTTAGGGCGCAACAAGTTCTTTCCAACAAAGTGTACTTGGCTTCATAACCGGCAAACTTTTTGCTCAAGTAGTATATGGCTTGATCTCTCATTCCGGTCACATAATGTTTCCCGAGGACACAGCCGAAAGACTTTTCCAGGACTATCAAGTACAAGAACAAAGGTCTTCCAGGCTCAGGTGGAAGCAACACTGGCAGATTTGGCAGATATTCTTTGATTTTATCAAAAGTTTCTTGACACTCATCCGTCCATTTGATCACCGCGCCTTTCTTTAACAACTTAAATAGGAGCTCACACGTGGTAGTAATCTGAGCGATGAGTCTACTGATGTAATTCAACCTCCCTATCAAACTCATGACCTCTTTCTTGCTTTTCGGAGGTGGTAAATACCGAATAGATTTTATCTTTGCTTGATCTAACTCAATACCCCTCCGACTGACTATACACCCCAAAAATTTCCCAGATGGAACTCCAAATGCATATCAAGCTGGGTTTAGTTCAAATCATACCTGCACAGACGCTCAAAGAATTTCCTTAGATCTCGCACATGGTGTTCTTGTGTTCTGGTTTTAATGATCACATCATCCACATACACCTCAATTTCTTTGTGCATCATATCATGGAAGATGACGGTCATTGCTCTCATGTAAGTTGCCCCGGCGGTTTTTAGACCGAATGGCATGACCTTGTAACAGTAAGTGCCCCATGGTATGGTGAAAGCTGTCTTTTATGCATCTTATTCATCCATCAGAACTTGGTGATACGCAGCATAACAATACACAAAAAACTGTATCTCATGTTTGGCATAGTTGTCGAAAAGAATGTGGATGTTTGGTAATGGAAAGTTGTCCTTAGGGCTTTCTTTGTTCAAATCCCTATAATCAACACACACTCGGGTTTTCCCGTCTTTCTTTGTCACTGGAACCACACTAGCCAACCACGTGGTGTATCGGACTACTCGGATCACACCAGCTTTCAATTGCTTGGTGACTTCTTCTTTGATCTTATCACCGATGTATATTTTGAACTTTCTCTGCTTTTGTTGGACAGATGGATAGCCGGGATAAGTCGGCAACTTATGTACCACTAAATCGATGCTTAGTCCTGGCATATCATCGCAGGACCATGCAAACACGTCTTTGAATTCAAACAAAAGTTGGATCAATGCATCTCTAGTTCTTTCCTCAGCGTGAATGCTTAACATGGTTTCTCTGATCTCTTCTGAACTGCCCAATTTAACTGTCTTGGTTTCATCTAAGATCGGCTTAGGATTATTCTCAAATTGTTCCAATTTTTAATTTATTTCCCTTAAAGCCTCATCTTCATCATATTCTGGTTCTTGATTCATTATTTCAAAGTTAAACAAGATTTAGGATCTGGGCATGAAGTCCGCAAGCATGTCATGTTATTTAAGTCCGCATTATTAGAACTGAAAAGAAAAATATAAGAAAATAGCAAAATTAGAAAGAAATAATAGAAAAGATCCATAGATGATGAAATATTGATTTCATTTCATTTAACTTGAAGATAGGAGGGTTTAAATTGAAATTTAAAAGACAACAAAATAAAAACATCCGAGTTACACCTTGAAATAACTCGAAATGCAGAAAAGATGGAAAGACTAGACTATCGGGGTTCCCACCTGACAGGGAATAGAGTTAGCTTTCCAATTTTGAAGCTTAGCATTTCGCCCGATGTACTACACCTCAGAAGTGCTTGAGCCTTCCCCCGGTTGGATCATGCAAACCTCGTACAACATTTGTCTCTTCTTCTTCTTCTTCTTCTTCTTCTTCTTTTATATAGTTTGGCTGAACAAATGACTTGGCGAGATGCGGGACTGGCTGAAGCAAAGCCCATCCATTTTTCTTACGCTCATCGGGCATTCGTAGCTTGGAAATATATGCCAAAGAACTTCTTATTGGCAGTCAAAGTGACGGGCTCTGTGACGCCTTGTAAGGATACTCCGAACCCTTTTCTGGGCTTGTACCATGTTTGATCATTTTGCTGGCTACCATGATTGATGCATTTGATAAGCGGGTTTAGGACATGGGGTCCCTTCTTCGCACTGGTGGACGACCACAATTTCAAAGGCTTGATAAACATTGTGCTCACTTCCTTCTCTAGCCTCGATACATGGTACTAACGATTCCCTGTAAATGGACTGTTCATCCTCCTCATGAACGACAATTTCTTGGTTTTCATGTTCGAACTTGACCATTTGGTGGAGAGTAGAGGTCACAACTCATGCGCATGGATCCATGGTCTTCATAGGAGAAAGTTATATGACGTATACATGTCCAGAACTTGGAACGTCACTTCAAAGTCCACGGGGCCAATGGTTTGAATCAAATCAGTTTCCCCTATAGTATCTCGCTTGACGCCATCAAAAGCGTGCACACAGACATCGTTCGGTCTAATCCTTTCTTCCCCGATTTCCATCCTCTATAGTGTTGAGAGAGGGAAAATATTGGCTCCGGACCCACCCTCTAGCATAACCCTTTTCACATAATAACCTTCACACTTGACAGTCAAGTGAAGGGATTTTTTGTGGGCGACTCCCTCTAGAGGAATGTCATCATAGCTGAAAGAGATCCGGCTGACTTAAAAAAATCGCTCAGCCATCCTTTCTAATTGTTCGACTGAAATTTCAATGGGGACATACGCCTCATCCAATGTTTTCCGGAGCACCTTCTGATGTTCATTTGAGCGCATCAGCAAGGATAAAAGTGACACTTCGGAAGGAGTCTTCCTAAGTTGACCAATTATGACATATTCCAAAGTTTTCATCATCCGAGAAAACTCTTCCGCTTCTTCAACACTTATCGACTTCTTGAGTTGAAACCTTTTCTCCTTATTTAGCTTTGACTTCATTAACTCTTCCGGATTGTGGTACTTCCTAGATTGGTTCGTTTTGTTTACGTCTCCCATGACTTCCTTTCCTTTGTACGTGACCACTGTCTTGTTGCAATTCCAAGGAACTGCAGTGGGGTCTCTTATAGGGACCTGTGGTGCGCGGCCGATAACCACGGGCTCAGTCAGCCTTGGTGAAATTACCGCCCCCCACACCACTTAAGTCCCTTTGGGTACGTACAACTTTGGCATATTCAATGTGGTTTTCTTCTATTCAAGTCTTTTGGGAGGGCTCAACATGAGTTGTCCCTTTCTGGGGGCCCTAGGAACGTAAAGAATGGCATCTTTAGCAGATGTTGCCCCTGTCTTTGTTTACACAGTCTTTTCTGCATCTTGGGGAGTAGAATTGATCTTCTTATCATCTCTGGATTGTTTTGCCACTACTTTGGGTTTCTTTTTTGAGTCGGCGATGGCAATGATAGCTTTTAATGTTGGGTTGAATTCTTTTTCCTCACGGATCATCCCAACGAGCCGATAATGGGTTGTTAGTTACATTGGGGACTTCCTCGTCCTTCAACACTACCCTCTTCTATTATATTAGATTCTCAACTTCTCTCTTAAGAGTCCAAAAATCTTCAGTGTCATGCCCTTCCGCCCCTGAGTGATAAGCGCACTTGGTACCAGGCCGGTATGATGGAGATTCCATATTTTTTCGGTTTGGAGTCACAGGTTGCAATAGACCCATTTGGGACTAACTTCGGGAACAGGCTGGAGTAAGACTCAACAATAGGGGTGAATTCACTTTTCCTAGGGGCTCACGGGGGCGTGTGTTATGTTGGTAGTTATTCAGTGAAGGAGGGGGATTATACGGAGCTTGGTGAGGATGGTTATTTCTTGGAGGTGGATCTCTGTTTTGGTTGTAATGTTACTGTGGCTGTGTGTAAGGTTGGGCATTCATCACCGCATAAGGAGGTGGGGCCATGGCATATGCTGCATCTTGGTGGGGGTAGTAGTGCTGCGGGGTCCTTGTAGGTGGACAAGAATAATCACGGGGTCGGCGAGTGTTTCTCGAACTTAAAGCCATCATGGATCCTTCTTCTCTCTTATTTCAATTCGCTAAACCTCCCGAGCCGTTCTGGATGGCTTGGGAAATGGCTTTTAAAGTAGATTGACTTATGATGCGGCCTATTTTCAGGCCATTTTCTACCATTTCTCCAAGTTTTATGGCCTCCGCGAATGGCTTTTCCATGACAGACATCATGTTTTGGAAGTAATTCCTCTTGGGCCTGTAAGAAGACATTGACCATCTTGGCCTCATCCATTGGTGGTTTTACTTTAGTTGCTTGTTCATGCCACTAGATAGCGTACTCACGGAAATTTTTTGATATTTTCTTTTTGAGGTTGGTCAGGGAATTACTGTCCGTGGCTATATCAACATTATATTGGAATTTCCTTACAAAATCTCGGGCCAAGTCGTCTCATATATGCCAATGGGAGATGTTCTGGTCCATATATAACTCAAAAGCGATTCTGATGAGGCTCTCTCTGAAATAGGCCATTAGCAGCTCCTCTTTTCCACCAGCACCCCTCAGCTGGTCATAATATCACTTCAAGTGGGCAATCGGGTCTCCATGCCTGTCATATCTTTCAAATTTGTCATTATAAAGCCAATGGGGAAATGTACGTGAGGGAACATGCATAGATCAGCATACGAAACATTCTTTTGGCCACTCAGGCCTTGCATATTCTTGAGGATTTGCTTGATGCTTTTCATCTTTCGAGCCAACTATCCTTGTTTAGGGTTCCTCACAGCTCTTTCATGTTCTACGGGAGACTCATATAATGATTGCTGAGGATATGAATAGTGGGTAGCATGAGCGGTGTCCAATTGAAATTGGGGTGCTTGAAAAGTGAAAGTTGATGGTTCAAAGAATGGTTGAGGCATGGTTTTTCCATAGTAGAGGCTGATGGTGCTGTGAACATTGTAGATGATATTCCTAAAGATGGTGCTTGGGGACGAACCTCAGAAGGCATACCGATGAAGTTGGCTGACATGGTGGGGTAACCAAAAGGGATGAATGGGTTGGTTACTGGGATAGGCACATTGGTAGTTCCTCCCGTCCTAGGGATCAATTCAAGGAATCTAGGGATAGTACTGGGTGGTTCCCTGCCGTGGACCATGCGTCCCACATTTCTAGCATACGACATCTTAGCCTTCTATTTTCCTCAGCATCTGCTGACTCTGTCTGCGGGATAGCCGATACCGGGGTATCTTCTGGCTCAATGATGTGTAGATGACTTTCTAAGGCCATGGAGATATTTCCCTTAGATCTCGTGAAGTAAGGATGTGAAGCCAGATTACCACAAAACCCACCACCTAAAAATAGGACCTGTCTCAATTTGCATACACAACAAACCGGGTTAGTTTGAGACATTTCACACATAGGGAATCGCATATCGGGGATGAAATGCACCTGGACAATTAAACGTTTCTAAATGTTTTTGCCATGGCTGTGTGTTTCATCCCGGCTTTGCTATCTCTTATTTTTGCTTTTTCACTTTCTTTCTTCTTCTTTTCTCTTTTTTGTTTTTTTTAATTATTTTAAGGCTATGATCTAATCCTCTGTGGATTGCCTACGTATCATGATGCCATATGAATCAGATCATTACGTAGTTCAGGGAATAAATGTGAAATAACAAAAACACATTTTTTTCATTAACAAAACATCTTTTTCTCTTTTTTAGTTTTTATTACAAAACTAACGACGACTACAAAAGAAAACACACAGACTCAAAATAAACGACAAAACAATTTTGAACAAAACTCTAGAAAGTAGTAAAGTACAGACTCAAAAATTGGAAAGTCAAAAGTACATGAGAGCCTCCACTGGTACTCTGGGAGCCTGTGGGACGTCATCCGACCTTTGCGCGGGCGTTCGTGAAATATCTTCCTGAAGGTGGTCTAGATCTACCATCACTTGGTGAACGAAGTTCATCATGGAGGCAAAAAACATAAACCTAGTCATGTCTTCACATTCGTGACATTTCATTACAACAGGCTATCTCTTTGATCCTCATCCTGATGACACCCTTCTCTCGAAGTAACCGTCCGATTTGTTGGGCTCAAGCTTCCAATACTTATGTATCAGTATTATTTTGGTCTTGCAACTGTCTGTCACACCCCAAAACCGAGGGACGAGACCGGCGCCTAACCGGATAAACCCGATCAAGCGGACCTAGATTGCCTTTCCTACCCAATGCATTTCCCCGTGTTCATAATGTACATTTATAAATGAAATAACAAAATAGAATCAAAGCATGCATTTACAACATAAGTCAAATTTCCTATTTTAACGTTTTCAACATTTATTCTTCCCAAAACATACATTCTAAAATACAACACTCCCGATACAGGATCGTGATTACAAACGAGTACGAAAACTACCTCAAGTATTTATATACAACCCACATATTGTCTATGAAGCCTCTAAAGATACGGAGAAGAGTATATAGACTTGCTGGCAACAAGGCCCCGACTATACCTTAACAGAACAAAATATACAAAAGAAGATGGCATAGACCACACACGACCCCGAAAGGAAGTGGGGCTCACCAGAACTGTTGAGGAGATTAAAGGAAGGCACCACTATCGGCACACCGAGCTGCTTGCTATAAAACCACCTACATCCATATAAAAGATGTAGTTCCCCCGGCCAAAGGGACGTTAGTACCATGGAATAGTACTAGTATGTATGAACAAGCTTTACTCTAAGTAAAATCAAACAATACACAGATAGGAGACAGCCAAAGAAACCAAACAAATACTGCACTAAGATACAGAAAATACAAATGAGAGTTCCACAGTTTCTTATTTCAATCGTTCTCCTGTTGTGGTGCGCAAACCGATCCCACCTTACAATCATATTCCACCCTTATTTCTTCTGTTGCGGCGTGCAACCCGATCCCACCTTACAACCCGATCCCACCTTACAATCACATTACATCCTTATTACTTCTGTTGCGGTGTGCAACCCGATCCCACCTTACAATCACATTAAAACCTTATTACTTCTGTTGGCGTACAACCCGATCCCACCTTACAATCACATTACACCTTATTACCTCTGTTGCGGCGTGCAACCCGATTCCACCTTACAATCACATTACACCTTTATTACTTATGCTAGGGCGTGCAACCCAATCCCACCTTACAATCATACTTGATAGAAACATCAACCAATCAATTCAATCATAAGGATTTTCATCATCAAGAATACATTCGTAACAACCAAATAACCATGTGAAATCAAGGCCATAGTAATCTTTACCAAACAGTGAGTAATATACGGCATACCGTCAACATATAGTTCAATTAGATAAATCCACATTTCCTTATCATTACTTGCTACACAACATTTAGCACTTAGATACATTCAACACTTTGATTCGTTATCATTTCTTTCATTTTGCAGCACATCCTCTCATACCGATGTATTCAACATTTAACGAGCTTTGCACATGATAGAATAAGCACGAAGAATCACCTTTTCACAATCTCATATAGCATGGTGGCATGGTAATCAACTAGGTCAATCAGAGAACAGAATCTTATGCCTCAACACATTAGAACAATTGATTCACATATGCATAAGCCAGAAACTCATATCGAATGCTCAGTCACCAACAAGGTGACTTTATGAAGATTAAAGTTAGCCATACATACCTCTAGTCGAAATTTTCCTTTAATATCTATTCTCAACCCACCGGACCTTCTATCGCCTCCAATCTAATTTACAAGATGCCATGTTTAGACTTAGAATTACAAATCATGAACTCATATGTGCATTTTATCAAACACTATGTGATCCCTTTGGTTAATTAATCCCCTTTTTAGTGGAAGGTTACTCTAACTTACACCCCTTTGCTAGATTAGGAAAAATCATGAACATGCATGCAAGTCTTAGATTTTATCTTCTAGAACGAATTCATATGTGTTCCATTTTTAACCAAAACCTGAGAATTGAATGGAAATGGGGTAGGGACTTACCCTTTATGGTGAAGAAGATGAAGATTACTCGATAATTTCCGTGCCTTAGTAGAGATGATGGACCAATTTGATGAAGAAGAAGACTTTCTCTCACTAAAATCACTCTCCCTTCTCTCTATTTTGTTCAGATACCCGTTAAAATGAAAGGGGGTGAGTGTTTTATTAAGCTGGGGTCGGGTATAAAAATTAGAAATTAAAAGCCCCGAAGCAGGAAATGGGGTCAGGAGTGCGATCGTATTCCTGTTGTGTGGTCCTCATACCTGTCGCATAAATGGCCTTCATATGGGCCAAAAAGGAACACAGACTGCTTAGGTATGCGACCACTATGCGGTCCACATACCTGTTATGCAAGCGCATAGTGCGTCGCATAACTCCGTCCGCAAAAATAGAGGTTCAAGAATGCGACAACTATGCGGCCCGCATTTGTGAAATGCGATCGCATTATGGGCCGCATAGCTGTCCTCAAAATGGACAGCAAATGTCCAAGTATGCGACCACTATGCAGTTTGCATACCTGATCTGCGATCGCATAGTGGCCGCAGACCCGCGCAATTCTGGAAAATTTTATCTTTTAAGTCCCGGGGGTAGTTTTTACTCCACAAGGGTCCGTTTTAAGAATTTCTACAGTTATAACCACATGGGAACCCATTCGGGCATTGTTTTTAGACTTGAAATTTTACGGTTCTTTACATCCTCCTCCACTTAGAATCATTGTCCTCGAATGAGGATTGGGGAATCACTTAATTAAGAGAACATAAAACATGCCAACCCTCAAATTTTTACTAACTCCGATATTTCCTGAAAATTTCGCCAGAGTTCCTTTGTAGTTAGGCCTATCTACCTGTAAGAGATCCCCCGAAACACATTTTAAATTCCACACATTTTTAGTTACTCTATCAACTTGCACATAATCCGGTCATTTCAACAAGTTGCATATAATTCAATTACTTCCACAAGCCACACATAGTTCAGTTAACTCCACAAATTTGCACATAATTCAACTATTACAATGAGTTGCACATAATTCAGTTATTACAATGAGTTGCACATGATCCAACTAATCATAACAACATATACATTTATGGCACAAAGTTTGAGAAGTCACAATAGTAGGGTAATTAGGGGAGTGGAGTGGTCTTGCACAAAATTTGACACCAATGTAATTGCTTAGAGATGACAACTTTCAAAACCACTACTGGACTTATTCAAACAAGTGGGGATATCTCTCTTTCATTTCATTTTTCGCTTCCCACGTGGCTTCTTCGACTTGTTGGCTCCGCCATAATACTTTGACCGAAGCGACCTCTTTGTTTCTCAACCTACGAACTTGCCTATCAAGAATAGCAACCAGAACCTCTTCATATGACAACTTTTCATTAATTTCAATGGTCTCAACCGGCACGATGACAAATGGATCTCCAACTACCTTCTTTAGCATGTACACATGAAACACCGGGTGCACTAATGACATCTCAAGGGGCAATTCGAGCCTATACGCCACCTGCCCTATCCTTTGACAAATTCTATATGGCCCAACATACCTTGGGCTCAATTTCCCTTTCTTCCCAAACCGCATCACTCCTTTCATGGGAGACACCTTCAAGAATACCCAATCAACTACTTGAAACTCCAAATCTCTTCGACGAATGTCCGTATAGGATTTCTGACGACTCTGAGCAGTCTTCATCCTCTCCTGAATGACTCTAAAATTTTCCATAGCTTGGTTCATAAGATCCGGTCTTAGCAGTTCCGCCTCACCAACCTCGAACCATCCAATCGGAGACCTACACTTCCTTCCGTACAATGCCTCAAATGGGGTTATCTGAATACTAGCATAGAAACTGTTATTATAAGCAAATTCTGTAAGCGGCAAGTGATCACCCCAGCTACCCTTGAAATCTAATACACAAGCCCGTAACATATCTTCAAGCGTCTGAATGGTCCACTCTGCCTGACCGTCCATTTGCTGGTGGAAAGCTATGCTGAGATTTACCTGCGTACCCAAACCTTGCTGAAATTTCTTCCAAAAGTTAGATGTGAACTGGACCCCTCGATCCGAGATAATAGATACTGGAGTGCCATGGATCCCGACTATTTCTTTGATATACAACTGAGCGTACTGTTCTGTAGTATCGGTGGACTTGACTGGCAAGAAATGCGCCGACTTCGTGAGTCGATCCATTATTACCCAAACTGAGTCGAACCTACGCTGAGTGCGAGGTAGCCCCACCACAAAGTCCATATTGATCATTACCCATTTCCATGTCGGTATTTTCATAAGCTGTGCCAACTCACCGGGCCTCTGATGCTCAGCCTTCACTTGCTGACAATTTGGACACACAACCACAAAGTCCGCCAATCCCCTCTTCATACCATTCCACCAATAAATCTCCTTGAGATCGTGATACATCTTCGTAGAATTGTGAGCCTCGGCCATAACTCTTTCCCAAAGATCATCCACATCCGGAACACATTGCCTCCCTTGGCACCGCAAAACACCGTCATCATTGCCGAGTGAAAATGTTGTAGTCTTGTGATTCAGAATTGCTTCTCTCAACTGTGCCAAAGTTGGATCCCTGAATTGCTTTCCCTTGACTTCCGCTACAAGTGAAGACTCCGCTCTATTACGCACCACGACATTCCCTTTATCTTAGGCCGAAAGACATACCCCTAGACTGGCCAACTGATAAATCTCCCGAGCCAAATGCCTCTAACCTACTTCCAAATGAGCCAAGCTACCCATGGATTTCCGACTAAGAGCGTCGGCTACCACATTCGCCTTTCATTGATGGTACAAAATATTCATATCATAATCCTTGAGCAATTCTAACCACCTCCACTGCCTTAAGTTCAACTCCTTCTGTTTGAATAAATACTAAAGACTCTTGTGGTCTGTGAACACATCCACATGGACCCCATAAAGATAATGCCGCCAGATCTTCAATGCAAACACAACCGCCGCGAGCTCCAAATCATGCGTCGGGTAATTCTTCTTGTGATTCTTGAGCTGCCTAGAAGCATATGCTATTACCTTGCCACATTGCATCAATACACACCCCAAACCAACCCTTGAATCATCACAATACACCACAAATCCATTTGAACCTTCTGGCAAGGTCAACACTGGCGCCAAAGTCAATCTTGATTTAAATTCTTGAAAACTCTTTCCGCAAACATCGGACCACTGAAACTTAACCGTTTTATGTATCAGCTTAGTCAATGGGAAGGTGAGGGTAGAGAATCTCTGCACGAACCTCCGATATTATCCAGCCATGCCCAAGAAACTGCGAATATCTGTCGGGGTCATTGGTATAGGCCAATCCTTACCGCTGCAATCTTTTGGGGATCAACCCGAACCCTTTTTGTGGAAATAACATGGCCAAAAAAGGTGACTGATTCTAGCCAAAACTCACATTTTGAAAACTCTGCATATAACTGGTGCTGATGAAGAGTCTGCAAAACCGCCCTGAGGTGATTAGCATGATCTTCCTGACTTGCTGAATAAACAAGGATATCATAAATGAAGACAATCATAAAGGAGTCAAGAAACGGTTTTAAAACCCGATTCATAAGCTCCATGAAATATGCTGGGCATTGGTTAGCCCAAAAAACATTACAGGAAATTCCAAGTGCCCATATCGAGTCCTGAAGGCAGTCTTAGGAATATCCTGCTCCCTGATCTTTAACTGGTGATACCCGGACCGCAAATAATTCTTTGAAAAGAACCTAGCACCTTGCAATTGGTTGAACAAATTAACTATCTGAGGCAATGGCTTTTTGTTTTTGATGGTGACCTTGTTGATCTGCTGATAATCAATACACATCCGAAGCGATCTGTCTTTCTTTCTGACAAAAAGAACCAGTGCGCCCCAAGGCGACACACTTGGCCGAATGAAGACCTTTTCTAATAGATCTTTCAATTGGTCTTTTAACTCTCTCAATTCTGCTGGTCCCACTGGTAGGGTGGAATAGATATTGGCTGCGTATCTGGCAATACATCAATCCCGAAATCCATCTCTCTATCTGGTGGAATCCCAGAAAGCTCGTCCGAAAATACTTCAAGAAATTCATTCACAACAGGCATAGATTCGGGAGCAGGCACCTCTGAAGTGGTGTCCGCAACCTGGACCAAATGGTAGATGTACCCTTTTCTGATCATCTTTGAGGCCTTAAGGTAGGAAATAAACCTACCTTTTGGCACAACATTATTCCCCTCCCACTCGATAATTGGTTCATTAGGAAACTCGAGCCTCATAATTCTGGTTTGGCAGTCGAGTTTAGCAAAGCACGAATAGAGCCAATCCATCCCCATAATTACATCAAAATCTACCATTTCTAACCCAATACGATCGGCCGTGGTATCCCGACGCACCGTGACAACACAATTCCTATAGATTCACACGGCTGTAATAGAATCACCAACTGGAGTCGACACTGAGAATGACTCATGAAGCTGTTCGGGTTCTATCCCAAAACTTGAAGCAATAAATGAAGTAACACATGACAAAGAAGATACGGGATCAATAAGAGCATAAACATCATGTGACTGAACAGTTAGAATACCTGTGACAACATCCGGAGAAGCCTCTGCATTCTGGGGACTACTCAGAGCATATAATCGACGGGGTCCCCCTTGAACTCGTGCTCCACCCCTAGATGCACCGTGCCCTTCTGGAGCTAGAGGGCTGTGGGTGTGTTGAAGATGTAGCAGCTGAAGAACTGGATGGCTGAGCAGTGCCCCTACCCGTGCCCTGACTGGGTGCACGATAGTCTCGCTGAACATGGCCTCTCACTCCACACCTATAGCACACCGGTATGTCCAAGTAACAAGGCTAAGAAGGAAACCTCCCGCACTTAGGACACGGGGCCCTCCGCTGCTGCTGGAACCTCCCACCTGAACGACTCGACTGATGGAACCTTCTGCTATCTGAACCTAGTCCAACGCGACCTCCCTACTGATAACTGTGCCCTGATGGCGACGCACTGGCTGAGGACTGAGCATAGGACTCAGATGGTCCTGATGATCCTCTCCCAAGGGCTGATCTCCCTCCGCCAACTGAACTCCCAGGGTTGCCCGCTGACCGGGCCTTACTACTACTCTCCCTCTCCATTTTATCTTTAATTTCCGAGCCTCCGTAGCCTGGGAAAATCCAACAATCTTCCCGTAGTTAATATCTGAATGCAGAGCAGCTGTAGCAGCTTCATTAGTAACCAAGGGAACAAGGCCCTGAATAAACCGACAAACTCTAGCCTCCATAGTAGACACCATGTGAACAACATATTTGGCCAAGCACACGAACGCCATATGATACTCCCTCACACTTATGTTGCCCTGCTTAAGGGCCTCAAACTCTGTAGCACGGGGTGCCATAGTCTCCGCAGGTAAGAAATGACCCATAAACGCATCCACAAACTGATCCCACCTCGCCGGAGGGCTCCCCTCTCCACGGGAACTCTACCACATCTCGAACCACGAATATGCCGCTCCCTTCAGACGATTGGAAGCCAACTAAACCCCCGTGTCTCGGTAGACCTCAAAACTCGGAGGGTCTTATGCATATCATCAATGAACTCCTGAAGATCAGCCTCTGGGTCGGTGCCTGTGAAATCTGGAGGGGCTAATCACAGAAACTGGTTGATTCTGGAACCTGAAGAATCCCATGGCTCGCTAGAGGATGTATGGGAAGCATTTGATCTTTGGGTCTGAGAAGCCACTAACTGGGTCAACATCTGGATAGCTCCCCTGAGGTTCCCATCAGAATTACCAGGACCGGAAGCTGGAGCTGGAGGTGGGTCAGGAATATCAGCAGGAGGGATTTCAGCACCCTCTGCTGGGGTAGAAATAGGAATAGTCTGGCCTGGAGTGAAGGAGTCAGGCTGATTTGTGGCAGGGGAATCATTCACACCTGCACCATCAGCTTTATTACCACTCCTGGGGTGGCATTGGCCTCTAGGCCGAGTCGAGCTCTCTTCTTGGGTGCCATTTACTGGAAATTGGAACAATGCATGAGTTAGAGGTAGACAACCTCACCTTTCACAACATCGCACAATATAGAATAGCAATAAAAGGGTACTTTCCTAAATGTCCGTGCAGCTCCCTAATTATAGATGTGGTCGACAACACACCAATAAGAAGGGCTCTATAGACACGGCTCCGAGACATCCTAGGATACTTTTAAAACCCGAGGCTCCGTGATGCGTGGATAGAATTCATGATTTTAAGCATTATATACCTTACATTTTATGTGCTTTTGTGATAAAAATACACGTTATATGTGCTTAATGGAGTCTATTATATGTGTAGGTGAATTGGAGATAGAAGCCGAGAATGGATGCATAAAACATCAAAAATACGCTCAAGAGTCGAAAATGAGTGACTCGGGCCATACCTGGGCGTTTGACCCCTAAAGCCACGCATGCCCAGGCGTTAAGGGGGCGTTTGGCCCTTAAGGCTAGGATGACCCTGGCGTTAGCCAGGCGTTTGGCTCCTAATGCCAGCCTGCCCTGGCGATAAGGGGGCGTTTGGGGCATAACGCCTGGGTCCCTGTGTGGTCAATTTCGAGTTTTGAAGGTTTTAAGTTTTTCCCGATTTGAATAGAAGTATCCTACACGGTTAAGGTTTATCCCAAACATATAAATAGACCCAAAAAACACAACTTTGGAGGGAGGATGCCATTTTTGGAGAGAATATACACACAAGATCATTGAAGAAGCAAAGGATTATCAGTTTTCTTCATCTTAATCTAGTAGTTTCCATTTATGCAAAACTTATGCAATTGTTTAAGTCTAGTATGAGTGGCTAAACACCCATTGTTCTGGCGTTTTAGTTTAGCCGTGACTATTGTTATTTGATATTAACTTAACCTTGGTTATAATTCGCTCAATATATGGTTGTTTCTTCAATTCTGCATTTAATTGCTTAATTGTTTGGCCAACAATTAGGTTCTATATAATATATATGTTATGCTTGGGAAAGCGGTATATAGATTAGAGAAGAATTGAAGAGAACGCAATCTTAACCCTTCAGGTTAGCGGATTTGTGGTTAGGATAGGAGTATACCTAGTCACCGTGCTTAATTAAACATCGTAATCTTAGTGAGTTCTAATATATTAATTTCATAGGAATATAGGCGTTAATATATTGAGAATAGGCGAGTAGTACTTCGGTAGAAGGCTACGAGAGCAATTATCGATTAATTAGCAACCATGAGTGAATTATATGAATGGGACAGTTAATTAGAATGCAATATGAATGGTGAATTGATCACAACCCTGGAATATTTGTCTCTACTGAATACACAACAATATTCAAGTCACTTCATAATTAGTTCTTTCATAGAATCGTAGTATAAATTAGTTATAATCCTGGATTTTATTTTGGCTCGATTAAATAAANCCGGGGACTTGAATATAGACTACTTTTTAGTTACTTGCTTTAATTGTTTATTTCATTGAGTCTAACGTCACATGATTTTTGCTATAATCTCAGGAACTTCGACTGAATGCGTAGGGTCAAAAGCCAGGATAGACTTGACGACTTTGTCCCCGAACCTGATAGATCATTTCACAGGAGATTACGAGAAGTAAGAGATACAGACAATCTTCAGGACTTCATCTGATTTCCTGTGAACATGGCGGAGGAAAAACACATGGCGGTTAAGGAGGTGGCAATGCCAAGCATTGATAATGTCACCTCCAGCATCGTGAAGCCCAGAATCACTGGGCACTTTGAGCTGAAACAGAGCATGATCCAACTACTTCATGCAAACGTGCAGTTCTTGGGTCTTCCACACGAGGATCCACAAC
Source organism: Nicotiana knightiana (assembly GCA_005239525.1). Classification (NCBI taxonomy): domain Eukaryota; kingdom Viridiplantae; phylum Streptophyta; class Magnoliopsida; order Solanales; family Solanaceae; genus Nicotiana; species Nicotiana knightiana. The sequence goes on along the minus strand of ML410938.1, from coordinate 26,167 downwards.
AGCACATTTTGAACTTCTTGGAGATTAGTGATACTTATATCACTAACGGGGTCACGCCAGATTATGTGAGGCTCACGTTGTTCCCATTCTCTTTGTTGGGAGAAGCAAAGCGATGGTTAAAGGCAGAACCAGCAAATTCCATTACAACATGGAGTGATTTGGCGAGAAAATTTCTGGCAAGGTTCTTCCCTTCAGGAAAGACTGCAAGGATCAGGAGTGAGATAGTCTCCTTTAGGCAGAAAACAGGTGAATCATTATATTCAGCATGAGAAAGGTTCAAGGGGCTACTCATACACTGTCCTCATCACAATCAGACAAACGAGGTGTTAGTACACACTTTCATTGAGGGGCTCCATCCGCAAACAAAAATTATGGTAGATGCAGCAACTGGAGGTCAGGTGTTGGAGAAGAATTATGATGAAATATTTGCATTACTGAATAAATTATCCAAAAGCAATCCAGACTGGCAAGGTGAGATAGGGAGAAATATGGTTCAGAAATCACCAGGGGTTTTTGAACTAGATGTGGTTTCCACATTATCAGCCCAGATATCCACATTGACTAACCAAGTTAATCAGATGAAACTGATCATTAACAAGCAAAAATCTCAATCTATGCAACAGGCCCAACCAGTGCAACATATTCAGGTATTTTGTGAAGTCTGTGGAGAGGTCATTCAAGTGAGTTATGCCCAGTTAATCCAGCGTCTGTCTGCTTTGTGGGTAACACTAAAAGGGGACAAGAAAATCAATATGGAAACACCTATAAACCTAACAGGAGAAACCACCCAAACTTCTCTTGGGGTGGAAATCAGAGCAATCAGCATAATTACAGGCATCTAGCACCTCAACAGCAGTACAAACCACCTCAGGCTGAACCATTAGCAAGCCTTGAGGATATTATGAAGAGAATGATGAATGACCAACTTGCCTTTAATTAGAAAATAATGGCTGATCACCAAGCCCAATTGTAGCCATGAGAAACTTAGATGCTAAGTATATCAAGGACATTGTGGCCAATAAACGAAGGCTGAATGAGTTCGAAACAGTGGCACTCACTGAGGAAGTTAGCTCAAGAATTCAAAGCAAGCTACCTCAGAAATTAAAAGGTCTGGGTAGCTTTACTATCCAAATCTCAATTGGTAAGCATGCAGTCGGGTGAGCTCTGTGCGATCTTGGGGAAAGTATAATTTGATGCCACTATCTGTGTTCCAGCAGTTGGGATTGGGTGCACCACGCCCAACAACTGTGATTTTACAATTGGCTGACCGCTCCCTAGCCCATCCTGAAGGAGTAATTGAAGATGTGCTGGTTCAGGTGGAATCATTCATATTCCCAGTTGATTTCATTATCTTGGACTATGAGCCTGATTTGGAAGTCCCATTTATTTTGGGCGTCCATTCCTAGCTTCAGGCCGAGCTATTATCGATGTGTGTGAAGGGAAGATGACAATGCGCGTTGGTGATCGAGTGGAGGTGTTTAATGTTTATAAGGCACTCAAGTTACCTGTCCACTATGAAGAACTATCCATGATTTCTGTAGTGGAAAGAAATTCAGAGTCCATGGTTCCCTACATGAATCCTATTGACCCTCTTGAGCGAGTGTTGGTTGGGGATGCAGAAGACTGTGAGGACGAAACAAGGGAAGATATTGAGAAAATTCTTGATGTGTCATGCAGTTACCTCTACATGCTAGGAAAATTTGAAGAGTTGAATAAGCCTGTTACTCTAACCATTCCTAAGCCATCTATTGAAGAGGCTCCCAAGCTAGAACTCAAACCTCTTCCAGCACATTTACGCTATGCCTATTTGGGGAAATCTAAAACATTGCCCGTGATCATCTCATCTAGCCTGACCAACACACAAGAACAAAAACTGCTTAGAGTGCTTTGTGAGCACAAAAAGGCGATTGGGTGGACCATCGCATATATTAAAGGTATCAGTCTATCGTTTTGCATGCATAAAATATTTTTGGAAGACGGAATTCGCCCGAATATTGAGCAGCAAAGTAGGCTGAATCCCATTATGAAAGAAGCAGTGAAGAAAGAAGTCGTAAATTCCTGGATGCAGGTATCATCTTTCCTATTTCTGACAGCAATTGGGTGAGCCCGGTTCAATGTGTAACCAAAAGGGGACGGATGATCGTGATTGAGAATGAGAAAAATGAGCTAATTCCTACCCGCACTATCACGGGTTGGAGAGTTTGCATAGATTATCGAAGGCTCAACAAATCAACCCGCAAGGATCATTTTCCACTCCCATTCATTGATCAAATGCTGGACAGGTTAGCAGGGCATGAATATTATTGTTTTCTGGATGGATATTCAGGTTACAATCAAATTGTCATATACCTAGAGGATCAGGAGAAGACCACCTTTACTTGCCCTTATGGCACCTTCGCATTCAAGGGAATGCCATTTGGTCTTTGCAATGCATCAGCCACCTTCCAGAGATGTATGATGCCGATTTTCACCGACATGGTGGAAAAATTAGAAGTGTTTATGGATGACTTCTCAGTCTTTGGGGCATCTTATGATGATTGTTTGAAAAACTTGAGAATGGTGTTTGCCCGTTGTGAAGAAATGAATCTGGTGTTAAATTGGGAGAAGTATCACTTCATGGTACAGGAAGGCATTGTCTTGGGTCATAGAATATCTAAAAGTGGCGTGGAAGTTGATAAGGCAAAAGTAGAAGCAGTCGAGAAAATACCTCCACCAATTTCAGTGAAGGGTGTCCGGAGTTTCTTGGGACACGCACGATTTTATAGGCGCTTTATTAAAGATTTCTCTAAAATTTCTACCCCATTGTGCAAGTTGCTGGAAAAAGATATCAAGTTCAATTTTGATCCACCCTGCCTGAAGGCATTTGAGGAGCTCAAGAAGAAATTGGTAACTGCCCCAATAATTGTTGCACCTGATTGGTCACTACCATTTGAACTTATGTGTGATGCAAGTGACCATGCAATTGGGGCAGTGCTAGGCCAAAGGAAAGACAAGGTGTTTTATTCCATCCACTATGAGTTAGACCCTTGATGATGCACATCAGAATTACACCACCACTGAAAAGGAGTTGTTAGCTGTGATGTGGGCCTTTGAAAAATTCCGGGCATACTTGGTGGGCACAAAAGTGATTGTCCACACAGATCACGCAGCAATCAGCTATTTATTTACAAAGAAAGAGTCTAAAGCTAGATTGATGCGCTGGGTTTTATGTTGCAAGAATTTGATGTGGATATCAAAGACCGAAAGGGAACTAATAACCAAGTAGCTGACCACCTGTCAAGGCTGGAAAATCATGATCATGTTGAGGAAGGTGGAGATATTAAAGAAGTTTTTCCTGATGAGCATGTTTTTGCTATAACCCAAGACCCTCCTCTGTGGTATGCCGATTATGTGAATTATTTGGTGAGTGGGGTACTTCCCTTGGATATAAAATCTAAAGCAAGGAAAAGGTTCTTACGCGATGTGAGGTCCTACTGTTGGGATGAGCCCTACCTGTACAAAGAATGTGGTGATTAGTTAATGAGGAAATGTATCCCTGATATAGAAGTGGAAATGGTGCTATTTGATTATCATGCATCACCATATGGGGGCCATCATGGTGGCGATCGAACATCAGCGAAAGTGCTACAATCTGGTTTCTTTTGGCCAACACTATTCAAAGATGCCTACGCATTTGTTAAAAAATGTGACCAGTGCCAGAGAACGGGAACGATAATAAGGACGCACGAGATGCCTTTAAATAATATCTTGGAGGTAGTNGAACCCATTTTTGCAATCGGTTGTTGAATAACCTTTTAGCTAAATACGGGGTCCGTCATCGAGTAGCAACAATAGATCACCCTCAAACAAGTGGACAAGTAGAGGTATCCAATAGAGAAATCAAGAAAATACTAGAGAAAACGATGAGTGTGAACATGAAAGATTGGGCTGCTAAGTTGACGCTTTATTGGCATACAGAACAACATACAAAACATCAATTGGGGCATCACCGTACAAGCTGGTCTATGGGAGGGCATGTCACCTGCCCGTAGAGCTTGAACTCAAGGCATATTGGGCCATCAAGAAGTTAAACATTAAACTTGAAGCCGCGGGTGAGAAAAGATTGCTGCAGTTGGATGAATTGGATAAGTTCAGGTTGCACTCATACGAAAATGCCAAACTTTACAAAGAAAAGACTAAGAGATGACATGACAAACATATACATCCGCGTCATTTTGAGCCGGGCCAACAGGTACTATTATTCAATCTAGGCTTAGACTATTTCCTGGAAAGCTGAAATTGAGATGGTCATGCCCGTTTGAAATAGTGAGAGTCACTCCATACAGTGCACTTGAATTGTGAGATATACATGGTGAAAGAACATTTTTAGTGAATGGGCATAGAGTCAAACATTATTGGGGTGGTATCATAAATTGTCAGAAGACCAAAGTCGTGCTCGCTGATGACTGAGGCGAGGTTCTGCACCGTGCCGCGACGTTAAATCAGGCGCTTCATAGGAGGCAACCTATTGAGTTGTTGTAATCGTTGTGCCACGACATTAACTAAGGTGCTTATTGGGAGGCAATCGAATGCTTAGTTAAATCCTAACATAGCTTGAATAATTTCATATAATTATAGGTACTAACGAGCTTACGAGTGCATTCCAATGAAAGGAGCAGTGTTCTTGCATGACGGAAGGTGACACGAAGGCCAGGGGGTACCTGGCATTTCAGCCCTACCGCCTGGCAAACGCCAGGGCAGGCTGGGCGTTTCAGCCCTAATGCCTGGCAAACGCTAGGGCAGGCTTGGCGTTTCAGCCCTAACTCCTGGCAAACGCCAGGGTAGGCTGGGCGTTTGGGGTCCAACGCCTGGCTAATGCTAGTGGGTCCGAGATTTAAGACTAAAACGCATGCCTAACGCCAGGTAAGTAGCTTCTTCTAATTTGTTTCATCTCCCATCTCCCTCTCAAGCAAGAGTTTGCTCCCAAGAACACAAACAACAATGAATTGCTCTCACTCACACCACAACTCATAGATTACCCACATATCCACACGACACACCGACATCAACTCTTCACCCGCACCTCTGCACATCCACAACACACACAAATATGCACAAGCTCAATTTCAGGGTTCACCTCATCACATTAACACTCATCAATCGTTGAGGTATGATTCTATCCTTATTCTGTGTAAACTCGACTTGGGTGTTACAATTATATATGGTGTATCCATGATTCATGGTGGTTCTTTATAGGTTTATGAATTTCATGGTCATATTGTACGATGTTTTGCATCTCAATCCCCGAAACCCTCTAGGAATGGACTGAATTTGTTAAACTAAGTGGTATTATGGAACCCCACCCAGATGTGGGTACATGAGGCAGTCCCTCAATTCCATAAGAGCTCTCATGGCATTGTGCACGCCAAGTGCTCGATATAATGCCTCAATGGAAATACATATTCCATTTGGAGCCCGAGTCTCAGGGAAACAACCCACTAGTATTATGCATTGTCAACTCCATGAAATGTTAAGTGTGAAGAGGCTCACGAGAAGCCCTTTGGGTAAAATAGTCATTAACGTACCAAGGTGAAGTATGAGTAACCTTTGGAAAGCTTTTGTTACATACTTTGTGACAGCCACTAACTACTGATCCTATGTGCAGGAAAAACAATGCTACCCAGAAGAGCCACTAGCAAGGGGAAGGCCACGTCTTTGGCCCCAGCTAAAAGCAAAGAAAAAACCCCACAACCCTAAAAGAAAAGAAAATGGGGGATGCTACTTCCATTATGACTGGTGAGGAAGCAGTAGCTGCTGTCGCTGCTATGAGACAGCGACCCACTAGTGAATGGGAATATGGTCTCAACAACATACCAGTGCAATCCAGGAAATGGTATGCATGCTACAAACCCAAGCATGTTCACCCTGAAGGGGCCATTAAGGAAGGGAGTCTAAGATCAAAATTCCCAGCGATTTGGCGGAGCATCCATGAGTTGGGGCTGGGATATGTGTTCAGACACAATGGTGACATCAACCTCAACTTAGTCCGAGAATTCTACGTAGGGTTTGACCCTAAGGAAAAGAACGGATTGGTGCCAATTCGTGGGCACTTGGTAGATTTTTCGGCCAAGGCCATTTGTGAGTTCCTAGGTGCACCAAATGTTCCGGTGGAGCCTCTAGAGCAATTCATCTGCCATCCCAACTACAGAGAGGTGAGGCACACACTTTGTGGGGTTGATTCAACAGCTGCTTGGATTCGGGATAGAGCCACAAATCGCCATAAAAGATTTCCAAAGAATAAAATGAAGGCTGAGACCCAGGTGTGGCTTAAAGTGATTAATACACAGATACTACCATGCAACCATGACACCTTAATCAGCCGAGAGAGGATTTGTGTGCTCTACTTCCTCATGACGGGGCAGAGGGTGAATGTGGGCCAGCTGATGCGCTATCAAATGGGGTTGGTGCGTTCGAGCAATAGAATTGATAGAATACCATTCCCAAATTTCATAACTCAGTTCTTGCTAAATGAGAATGTAGAGGTTGAGCCCAACTTTGACCATACCATTGATAAATTCCAACGAGAGATTGACATCTCTGGCCTAACACTGAAGGAAGAGCCTTCCCTGACCAATGCAGAGCGCAATGTGCGGGACGATCGCTTCATGGCCCGCTCAATGCTCATGCGCAGCAGATGATTGGAGCGGGTGAGGGATACATACTCCCTGTTGATGAGGATATCAACACTCTTGACGACTCTGATGCAGAGCCGATGCGCTCGGATGAGGAAGATGATGAAGAAAATGAGCATGAGGAGGAGTGGAGAGCGTCAGATGATGACGACACTGAATGATCAGGGAGTTTCTTGTACCTTGCTTCTATGCATGTTTTTGTCTCTATATAATGCACTGGGGACAATGCATGGATTAAGTGTGGGGTGTGTTTGTTGTATTTTGTTGTACTTACGAATTGTGAAATTGTTGGACCGTATGTGGGTTTTTATTGTAGTTTTGTATTCATGATAGTAAATGATTTTCTTTCTTTTAAGTTTTTGTAGTTGTTTTAAAAATATATAAAAATTGTGGACTTTTCTCGACGATGGACCTTTTAGACAGCTCTCTTGAGGGAAGTAAGTCTAAAGAAAATATCAAAAAGATTTTCTTTTAGGTAGTGTAGTAATTCCCCCTTGGTTTTTTTTTGACCACGGTTCTTTTCCAAGGGTGTAACTTGAACCAGGTAATTTAAATTATGTTTAGAGTAGTTAGGAAGAAACTGAGTAAATTAGAGATATCCTATGACATGTTTGATGCCTGCATATTAGATGATGACATACATTCTGTTTTCCCTTATATTTGGTTTGACATGTGATGTCTGAGTAAAAATAAATAACCTATTTTGTGACGCCTTAGCTCAGTTGTTTGACTTGTATTCTACATAGTGTGATGTTGCTTAATTCTCTCAATTTCGTGTGCTTTCTTGACTTGAGAGTTGAATAAAACCGTTGTGATTGAGTCATGTGCAATGTGTGAGTGAGGTTTAGTGATTTTCTATGCTATCGTATGTAGTCTAGAACTTACCCCGTGTGTTAATCGAAGTGAAATTTTACGTTATGCTACTCTAGGAGATGACGTAGGCATTTTCTTGCTTGATCATGGATGTGCTGTCACATAAGAATTACATTTTCCATTGCTAGCCCCTTTGAGCCTTTAACCTTTTCTTTGGTACCCACATTACAAGCCGTACCCCTATTTTGTTCTTAAATTGAGATGTTTTCACCTTTTCCTCCTAAGGAACTTAGTCGCTAAAAGAAGTAAGGTGTGATATTGGGAAATAGTATTTGAGTGGATCCATGGAAAGGCCTGTTAGTGCACTAAAAATTGTATTCAAAAGTCACTAGCCATTGAATCTTCATGTATGGAGTGTGTGTAGGAAAGAAGAAAAAAAAAAATAGAAAATATATGTAAGAAAAGATACTCACCTCCAAATTTTATTAGTTTGTGCTAGAGAGAATAGAGAAGTGCTTAATTGAAAAAGGGCTACGTTGAATATGAATTGTAGCAAGGGAATTGGTTGAGAAGAATATGTGTTGATTTGTGAAAGTAGTGTATTAAAGTGCTTAGGAGGGTTAGTCACTATTCCTAAATATATCCTACCCGTCCCCTAGCCTACATTACAACCTTAAAAGTCCTAATTGATCCTAGACTTGGCTAACTTGAATTAGTG
>ML410938.1:0-17857 GCA_005239525.1 Nicotiana knightiana | reverse complement strand
GAGGGCTTAGTAGTTGCAAGTCGACTCTTGAGGTTGGGTGGTTGCATTTAGGTTGTTGATATGATTGATTAAATTGTTATACTTGGGCATGTCTAAAGAAGGGGAAGAATGTGAAATTTTGTATGTCATACTTGATTGCCGATATCGATCATAGTTAAGGAGTAGTGTGTTCGATTGAAAAGTAAAACACTCATTGTTAATGAAATGTGTACGTGTTGAAGGATATTGATCGAGGAGGAGCAAGAGTCTAAGTGTGGGGTATTGATCCGTGGGTAGAATTCATGATTTTAAGCATTATATACCTTACATTTTATGTGATTTTGTGATAAAAATACATGTTATATGTGCATAATGGAGTCTATTTCATGTGTAGGTGAATTGGAGATGGAAGCCGAGCTAAATGGGTGCATAAAACATAAAAAATGCGCTCAAGAGTCGAAAAGGAGTGACCCGGGCCATACCCGGGCATTTGACCCCTAAAGCCAGGCATGCCCAGGCGTTAAGGCGGCGTTTGGCCCTTAAGGCCAGGGTGACCCTGGCATTAGCCAGGCGTTTATCTCCTAACGCCAGGCCTGCCCTGGAGATAAGGGGGCGTTTGGGGCGTAATGCCTGGGTCCCTGTCCGGTCAATTTCGAGTTTTGAAGGTTTCAAGTGTTTCCCGGTTTGAATAGAAGTCTCCTACACGGTTAGGGTTTATCCCAAACATATAAATAGACACAAAAAACACAACTTTGGGGGGAGGATGCCATTTTTGGAGAGAATATACACACAAGATCATTGAAGAAGCAAAGGATTATCAGTTTTCTTAATCTTAATCTGGTATTTTCCATTTATGCAAAACTTATGCAATTGTTTAAGTCTAGTATGAGTGGCTAGACACCCATTTTTCTGGGGTTGTGGTTTTTCCATGAATATTGTTATTCAATATTAACTTAACTTTGATTATAATTCACTCAATATATGGTTGTTCTTCAATTCTGTGTTTAATTGCTTAATTGTTTGGCCAGCAATTAGGTTCTATATACTATCTACGTTATGCTTGGGAAAGCCGTATATAGATTAGAGAAGAATTGAAGAGAGAGCGATCTTAACTCTTCAGGGGAGCGGATTTTTGGTTAGGATAGGAATATACCTAGTCACCGTGCTTAATTAAACATCGTAATCTTAGTGTGTTCTAATAGATTAATTTCATAGGAATATAGGCATTAATCTATTGAGAATAGGCGAGTAGTACTTCGGAGAAGGCTACGAGAGCAATTATCGATTAATTAGGAACCATGAGTGAATTATATGAAAGAGAGAGTTAATTAGAATGCAATATGAATGGTGAATTGATCACAACCCTGGAATATTTTTCTCTACTGAATACACAACAATATTCTTGTCACTTGATAATTAGTTCTTTCATAGAATCATAGTATAAATTAGTTACAATCCTGGATTTTATTTTGGCTCGATTAAATAACAATTAGAGTGATTCAACAAGTAGTTTACGCAATTACCTGTGGGTTCGACATTTGATTTAACATTATATTACTTTCTACAACCACGTATACTTGCGTGTGCGTCTGGGACCAACACTCCGATACCAAGTTTGTCACGCCCCAAAATCGAGGGACGAGATCGGCGCCTAAATTGATGAACCCGGTCAAGCGAACCTGGATTGCCTTTCCTACCCAACGCATTTCCCCGTGTTCATAATGTACATTTATAAGTGAAACAACAAAATAGAATCAAAGCATGTGTTTACAACATAAGTCGAATTTCCTCTTTTAACGTTTTCAACATTTAATCTTCCCAAAACATACATTCTAAAATACAACACTCCCGATACGGGATCGTGATTACAAACGAGTACGACAACTACCCTAAATACTTATATACAACCCAGATAATGTCTACGGAGCCTCTAAAGATACAGAGAAGAGTATATAAACTTGCCGGTAACAAGGCCCCGACTATACCTTAACAAAACAAAATATACAAAAGAAGGTGGCATAGACCACGCATGAACCCGAAAGAAAGTGTGGCTCACCAGAACTTCTGAGGAGGTGAAAGGAAGGAACCACTATCGGCGGACCGAGCTACCTGCTATAAAACCACCTACATCCATATAAACGATGTAGCGCCCCCGACAAAAGGGACATTAGTACCATGGAATAGTACTAGTATGTATGAACAAGCTTTACTCTAAGTAAAATCAAACAATACACAGAAAGGAGACAGTCAAAGAAACCAAACAAATACTGCACAGAAATACAGAAAACACAAACGAGAGTTCCATAGTTTCTTATTTCAATTTCTCCTATTTCGGCGCGCAACCCGATCTCACCTTACAATCAGACTCCACCCTTATTTCTTCTATTATGACATGCAACCCGTTCCCATCTTACAATAACATTACACCCTTATTACTTCTGTTGAAGCGTGCAACCCGATCCCACCTTACAATCACATTACACCCTCATTACTTCTATTGCGGCGTGCAACCCGATCTCACCTTACAATCACATTACACCCTTATTACTTCTATTGCAGCGTGCAACCTAATCCCACCATACAATCATATTTGATAGCAACATCAACCAATCAATTCAATCATAAGGATTTTCATCATCAAGAATATACATTCATAACAACCAAATAACCATGTAAAATCAAGGCCATAGTAATCTTTACCAAATAGTGAGTCATATATGGCATACCGTCAACATATAGTTCAATTAGATAAATCCACATTTCCTTTCCATTACTTGCTACACAACATTTATCACTTAGATACATTCAACAGTTTGATTCGTTATCATTTCTTTCATTTTCAGCACATCCTCTCATACCGATGTATTAAACATTTAAAGAGCTTTGCACATGATAGAATAAGCACAAAAAATCACCTTTTCACAATCTCATATAGCATGGTGGCATGGTAAGTAACTAGGACAATCAGAGAACAAAATCTTACGCCTCAACACATTAGAACAATCGATTCACATATGCATTAGCCGAATACTTATACCGAATCCTCGGACACCATTAAGGTGATTGTACGAAGATTAAAGTTAGCCATACATACCTCGAGTCGAAATTTCCCTTTAATATCTATTCTCAACCCACTTGACCTTCTACCGCCTCCAATCTAATTTACAAGATGCCATGTTTAGACTTAGAATTAGAAATCATGAAATCATTTGGGCCTTTTATCAAACATTATGTGATCCCTTTGATTAATTAATCCCCTTTTTAGTGGAAGGTTACTCTAACTTACACCCCTTTGATAGATTAGGATAAATCATGAACATGCATGAAAGTCTTAGCTTTTATTTCAACAACCAATTCACGCGTGTTCCATTTTTGACCAAAACCTGGAATTGAATGGAAAAGGGGTGGGGACTTACCTCTTATAGTGAAGAAGATGAAGATTACTCGATAATTTCCGGGCCTGAGTAGAGATGATGGACAAATTTGATGAAGAAGAAGACTTTCTCTCACTAAACTCACTCTGCCTTCGCTCTATTTTGTTCAGATACCCGTTAAAATGAAAGGGGCTTTGTGTTTTATTAAGCTGGGGTCGGGTATAAAAATGAGAAATTAAAAGCACCGAAGCAGGAAATGAGGTCAGGAATGCGATCGTATTCCTGGTATGTGGTCCGCATACCTGTCGCATAAATGGCCTTCAGATGGGCCAAAAAGAAAAGTAGACTGCCCAGTATGCGACCACTATGCGGTCCACATACCTGTTATGCGATTGCATAGTGCGTTGCATAACTACCTCCGCAAAAATAGAGGTGCAAGAATGCGACAACTATGCGGCCCGCATTCGTGAAATGCGATCGCATTATGGGCCGCATAGTTGTCCTCAAAATGGACAGCAAATGTCCAGGTATGTGACCACTATGAGGTCCACGTACCTGATCCGCGATCGCATAGTGGACCGCAGACCCGCGCAATTCTGGAAAATTTTATCTTCTTGGGGATACTTTTTACTCCACAAGGGCCCATTTTAAGAATTTCTACAGTTACCACATGGGAACCCATTTGGACATTGTTTTTACACTTGAAATTTTACGGGTGTTTACACTGTCGTATGCTTTCTTCTAGTCGGCAAATAAATGCATAGAAATGCTCTCTTTCCGGCTTAAAATCCTTTGTTTGTTGGACCATTTAATTCTCAAAGGCGACCAGCATTTTCTTCAAAGTTGCTACTTCCTTTTCATATTTCTGCTTCAAATGATAGGTTAATCTTTTTTGGCCTTTTTCAAGTCAAAATCATTGTCATGCACTTTCCGCCTTAGGTTGGTTATTATTTTCTCATCCCTCTCACTTCTTACCGGTGTCTCGGTGGCTATTTTCATTCTCTGGATTTGGGCTTGGAGGGCTTCATTTTCCTTAGTCAACCTCTTCTTTTCCCCTTCATCCTCGGCCTCCTACAAACTACTATCAAATTTGATTTTTCCAATTTGCTCTTCTAGTTTGCTTGTACTAGTCCGATATTCCTTTTGTTTTGATGACCAAACCCATTGTTCCCGTGCTCCATCGGTAAACTGTTTGACATGGGGCTTTTTTGGCGGGCTATTCTGGTGCTTGATCGACTCGAAATCTCTTACCATACCATGTGGTGTAGTTGAATTCTACATCACCTGTGGACAAATTCCGTACTTGAGTCTGTGGCTCCCGAAATCTACATTGGTGCCAAATTTGATGAACCTTTTCTTCTGGGAATGTGGATTTTGGGCATAGCTCAATAACTTGTGGAGTCAAATATTCATCATGGAGTATTGTTTGGTATCTGTCCAATTTGTGTAGGAGCCGATGCGGAGCATATGGCTGAAAACTCCGAAGATGCATCAAGAAAAGAAAGCACAGTTCGACAGACATGTAAATAACCGAAAGCCAACCGAAAGTCCACTCAATTTTATTCGCGGTCAAAGAACCCAAATACGCGAACCATGCCCCAGTACCTTTTGGCAACTCATGACCGTTTACCGGTTTTCATATTCTTCGATGCAATTGAGTCCGGTCAGACCGTCGTTCATATAACCTGTGATAGCAAAGATGCTCTACAAACCACATCTGCAAAAGCAAGTTGCAACCCTAAAAAAACTTGGTCCCAGGTCAACAAGTGGTTAAAGCTCGGTAAATTTCTTCGAGAGCCATTGGTAGGATACTGCCATTGGCCTTTTTGTCCATAAAGTCAGCCATTCCTGCAAGTCCTAATTCTATAAGTCTGTCACTCCTTGGGCATATCAGAGTGCCTAAAAATGCAACAACAAAAGCCAAACCTCTACGTGCTTCCCATTTAGTTTTATTTCATTGATGATTCAAACCAGTGTCCAGAGCCTCGAATCCATGGGGGTCCCCATACCAAATGTATAAGAAATGGAATGTGCAGAATCCTCCGGCCGAACTTTCATATTTAACTTGTCGGCTAATACTTAAAATGTCCAAAAACTTATGAGGGATTACACTTCTTGGTGCTACTGGATATTGATGTCTTAGATTCCCATCAAGACCAACATACCTATTATGTCCTCTAGTGTGGGGGTCAACTAAAAATCAGGGAAGTGGAAAAAATTGTGTGCCGGGTCTCAAAACGGTATCAAACCTTATATTATATCAACCCTTGGTTTAATTTTTAGGAGACCAGCGTGCCCACCTAAAGACTTTGTCACATCATGCTTGCCGAACTCCCCCAGGTCGTTCCACCACATGTGGAGTCCTAGTGGAATCTCATCTACGACTCAAAAATTTATATTTTCAACAGTTCTCATCCTGCACATTTTTATTTAAGGAAACTGATTAAAACACGTGGATTGTGTTTATTAGAAAAAATGATATTGACTAATTTCTTTTGAAATACATTTCTCTTCTTTTTTCTTTTTCAAAAATTTTGGTAGAGTTTCAAGGCATTTTCAAATACCGTGATTTTCAGAACCGCGTGAATTTTCTATCCTTTATCACTCTTGATTTTTCTGTTGTTTTTCTTTCTTTAGCCTGTCAACAAACAAGTCGAAACAAATAAATGCACACATAGCAGGTAAGATGCATCGGGATGGTCTTTTATTTCGGTTACACCTGTCCTAGACAGACCCAACTCCGGTGGTGAGTCCCCTGAGTAAAAGGCACGTGATGCAAAAAAACGTACCAACTAGGGATCTGACATGAGGCTATGTTATTTTAAGTTTAAATCTTGGGGTGTATTGTTCTAGGCCTGACTTACCGAGGAGGGCAGCGTACCGGGAATGCAGAAGCTTCACCGACTTTGCAACTTGTCCGAACCTCGTTCTAAAATTTGGATATGACTCTAACAGGAAAGAAAACATGCGATTCGCACGCTTCCTAGAAGATTTAGAATACTCAAAGAGAAGAAAAGTTTTTGTGACAGTTTATATACAGTTCACATAATATCAAAGCAGTAAAAAACGTCATTTAGCACATTAGGCTCAAACACGTAAAAATCAGATAATCATGAAAGCCAAGCAAAACAATTATTCTGAGCTCAAATTCTTTAACCCTGAACTAGAGATTCTGAGTTCGATCCCCAGCAAAGTCGCCAGAGCTGTCACACCTTCTTTTACCCACAAGGGATAAATGGGAGTTATTCCAATTTAAGTGTTATTCGATATGGGATTATTTATTTAATTTTAGAGTCGCCACTCAAAATTATTTATTTACGGTGTTTCGAGTCACCGTTTACTTTAAATCCGAAATTGAGGAAATTTGACTCTGTTTTAAAGTATTCGAAACCACAAGACCAGAAAAGGATTTTTGTTAACCAGGGAGAAGGTGTTAGGAATTCCCGGGTTCTGTGGTTCTAGCACGGTCCCTTAACCATTATTAGTTGGCCTAATTATCTGATTTATTAGAAGTTTTAAAACCTTTTGTGCATTTTCAACCTTTCACTGCTTTTAATTATTTATGGAATTATTTTAGAACAAGTCACGATGTCGTACACTTGTCATTTTGGTACAAGTTGCAAACGACGCCACATGAAATGTATTCGCAATTTACTACATGTATTTAAATATTTTTTGGAGTTAGGGTCGGGTCACATGAAATGCACACCCGAAATGGGAATTATGTATCACGACCATGCCACGGGAACCGTACCCATAGTTGTGATGATTTAATTACGCGCTTAAATCAAACTAGGATGTTCTCAATTATTTTCCTAAACTACTTTGAGACTTGTTGGGAGGCCACGACTTATGGACGTATTGTTGAACACTCAAAATCTAGATGCCAAAATATATGACTTTACAGGAAATCTGAAAGTTGAAAGATTGTTTTGTCTTTCTTTTAGACATAGCCAACTAAGACATCTGGGCACGGTGGGATACATAAAGATAACATATTGTTTAGTAAAGTAGAGTCATTATGGATTGAAGCAATTGAATACTCAACCAAAATATTCCACAAATCCAAAAGAGCTTTAATATGCCCCAAATGAGGCTCAAAACACAAAAATCCATAGGCAACATCAATCTTGTCAGCCTAAGAGTCTGCAAGGCTCCATTTGGGCCTGCATTTGAGCACAAAATACCCTGAAGCTTAGCATTTTCAAGACTCTATATTGCCTGGTATGACTCTATTCGGGCCACTTACCTGGCCTAATAACTTCTACGAAGTTGAAGCCCAATAATTGTCAACTCAACAAAAATTTGAACATCATTAACAGGAAATGAATTAACTACAACATACTCTGATCATGAATATCTGTTGATCTCCAAAATTACATACAAAACTAAATCATAAAACTTAGGTTTGATAGTAATAAGTTTTGATTACACCTTGATGAACAAATATATGGCCTGAGCTAATAGAGAAACAACATTCTATTTTGTTTGTTCTAGCTTCACACCTGTATGTGAGGTTTAACAATGGCATGTGACTATTTCTGTAACCCCACCTCCTGCTCCTCAAAATTATAAAAATAACCATTTGAGGCCAAATCTAGAACTATTATGCCATATATATACAATGAATCTTTGAAAACAAGAAAAGATTACCTTATCTTTGACTCACGTTTAACAACTGAAGAATACTAAACAAACTTGAAAGAGTAGTGAATCAGTTTCTTCCCTAATGAAACATGCAGTGTTGTAATTCACATAAGCAAATATTTTTGATTCATTACACTTCTTTATTCAAATGGAAATCAAATAATCATCCATGACACATTAGAATAGTAGAATTCACAATTTTGAGCAAATCTAGAAATCTAATAGGAGTTCAACAATTTTATAGCCATTCAACAAAATAAAATACAAAGGATTTGGGACTGACCTAACTAAATCAAGCAGTCATCAAGAGATAAACCAAAGAGAAGCATAATCTGGATCAAAGAAGGAGCTCAACATCAATTTCAGCAGTAGAACAAGGTCTCCATGTCGCTTGAACTTGTAAATATAAAGAAGTGAGGTGGAAGAAACAAAAGGCAGATGAAACCTTGAAATTTTTCTATTTATTTTTGGTATTTTATAGCCTTTAAGACTGAAATTTCAGAAGCTTTTCTACCAAAAATGGGAGTGAAAAGAATGAAAGATCTCTGAAAAATTGCCTCTAATTCTGCCCAAGACCCCTTAATGAATGAGAAAATGATCATTTTATAGAAGATTTTAGGGCAACAAGAAACCTGATTTTCTAATTCACTATTACCCTTCAAACCTTGTTATTTAACTCCTAGGACCCAAAATCTAACCTGTATCCATTTTCTTTTGCAGAGACCAGTCCTTTTCTTTCTTCTAGAAACTTCTTTTGTTATATCAGAAAGATTCCTCAAGTCAAAAACTCCTTAATGCCCTTTCCAAATCTTCATTTTTACTCTTTCTGTCAGATTTTAAACCAAACTCAGATTGGGCCTACATTTGGGCCTGATTCTTGGTCCAATTTACACTCTTAAACCCAAAGCAACTGATCTATTATGGTGAAACTATGCACCACCAGTTATCAATTGAAAAATAAATCGAAATCCTCACTAAGTCTAAATAAACTGAAAACTTGCCGTAGAATAAATTCAAAAGCTACAAGGAATGATTATAACTACCTTATTTTGGTGATGAACAAACCAAGCAAATAATAACAAGCAATGCGCACATCAGTCAATAATCCATCATACTCAACAGGAATTCAAAACAATCAGTTCAAAACGCTTAGATGATTCCATAAAAATAACAGAACACGCGGCCAAATAAATGAATGAAGTGAAACAAATGAAAACATGGGAAGGTTGGGACCTAGAAAATACCTTCGAGCTCAAAAATGGGGTGACTGAAACCTTACCAGTAGATAGGGCTCGACCAGAACTCGACGACATCGAACTGGGCTCAAATTAACGTGAATCAATTGATCATGTTAAGAGCAATTGATTTACTGAAGTTTGAGCGAAAACGAGTAAACAAAATAGATCAAAAGAGATAGCCTTAGGTTTTCTGACTTCTTAGATTTGGAATTTGACGAGTTTGGTAGGGATTTTGGGGAAATGGATAAGGGGCTATGATTTAGGAGATTGTGGAGGTTGTATGGTATAAATTTGGGTGGGACTGGAGTAGAGTCGCCGCCGTGGGGTGATTTCCTGTATTTGGCGGGCAACAACGATTACAAAGATGAAGAAAAGGGATCTGTGAGTGTTTGGGGGGGGGGGTTAGGGGTGTTTGGTCTGACCATTTTAAGGGATTCGGGTGGTAAGTTGCGAGCCGTCATATCAAAATGATCCAACGAATGTGATTAAAGAAGATGAAACAGTGTCATTTCATTTATTAGAGTGTGGGACCGGATTTTAAACGAGTTTGGGGGTAACTTTGGGGTGGATTTGGACATTTTTGGGCCATTTGAGGTAGGCCCAATTCAAATGAATGCACAATTTCCTTTTTTCCTTCTTTTTTCTTTTTTCTTTTATTTCAAATCCTAAACTAATTAAATAAAAACGTAGATTATGTCCTAACTCAAATCTAAATTGTGAAATAAACCTAATTAACTATTTCTAACATTTGAACAATGAATTAACTTTAAAACTAATTAAGGAAATTACTAACTTAAAACTAGAAACTAAAAATTGAAAAATGAACAATATCTTTTTGAGATTATTTAATAATTCAATTAATTATCAACTTAATGCAAATAAAAACCTAAAATTCAACGCATGAAATTATTGTCATTTGGTGGTATTTTCTTGTAATTTTAAAATACTAAACATGCAACTAAATGCAAACAACAATTAGCAAGAAATTCCTAAAAATTACATAAATATTAAAATAATTAAAAAAATCCTATTTTGTGAATTACGTAGGAATATTTTAGCCGGACAAAAATCATGTGCTCATACTTGTAGCATTTTAAAAATAAATCGTAAACTAACTCCATCACCTTACCCTTCGGGTGTTTCTCGCGCCGGTGACCGGGGTGCCCCGCGAATGTTATTTTTGGGATCAATTGGCAAGTTGATGTTGATTGTGACTTGCGGGTTACGTCGCCAGGGTCAATGATTTGGACACCATTAGGATAAACAAGGGGTATGCCATTGCTTGGTATCACATTTTTGTTCTCACTGTGGTGGCCTGACTTAGTGTCAACGTTCAAGTAAGCAGACTACATTAACCTAAAATTAAAATTCAAAGAGCAAGTTTAAAATAGGGTGTATTATAGAGATTCGTATAAAATGACCACTATTATCCTTAGCCCACGCTGGGCGCCAAATTGTTTACCATTAAAATGAGTAACAAATGAATTTATATGCATTTAAATGAGATGTGATTTAATTTAACTCGACTGAACTATGAACAATGAATAATTTAGTTAAAGAAAATTAGAGCGATCAAACCAAATGTAATGGATGAAGAAGTTCAGCTTTGTTTTGGACATCTGGAATTCGGTTTCGATTTAGCCCAGAGAACGAGCTCGGTTATAACTTAATAAAAAAACCGTTGAACAACACTTTGAACAATAGCTAAAGGACAAAAATTAACTTTATTATTTTGATATGCGTTCCAATAGTGATTTTAAAATGAAAAGTTTCTTCCCTTTTATAGTAGGGGAGATTCAATCCTAGTACAAGTATAAATAAGGTAAAAAATATTCTCCTTCCAGTAAACGTTGATATGCAGTTGATGTCAAGCAAAATTACGCTGTAACATATATCTGGTTAAGGGAGGATGTTACGGCTCCTCACTTATTATGTCTAATCCTCTCGTTTATTTACCGAAAAATTGAGGGTAACTTTTATTTCTGATTTTACCCGAACACACAAACTAATCTATTTAGATTGGACAAGTGAAGATTCATTCGCCGAAACATGAGGCACTTTGTTCCGTTCCTCGAAATTATGTTCGAGAATCACCTTCTCCTCCATAAGTACCTGGAGCATTAAAAACCTTTATTTACAAATAAAAATAACATAAGTTGGACATCCATGTTCTAGTAATTGTATTACCTCTGTACCTCTCTAGTGAATGATTAAGACATATAACATTAACTACATTGAGGTTCTGTTAGCTCTACAATACATTAGGAGGTCATCTTCAAACCATTTGTGTGCCAGCTTCATCTTACCACACCTAGAATGATAGTTGAAATTTAGATTGTGCCTTGAATACTTAAGAGATCTATTTAGCATCCATGGAAAATACAAGTAGGTATGGAGAAATAGTATCTCCGTGTCTTAACCTTAGCTTGAAAACCTGATGTAATCCCTCAATTTATCAACATAGCATAGTTTACAATAGTGACACATTTCATGATCAGTTGAACACATTTCCCAAGCGAACCAAACTCTAGAAGCACCATTTTCAAGATTTCCCATTGCACAAAATCATATGCTTTCCTTATATCCACCTTTATCAAGCATCTAGATAATATATTTTAAGACCATAAATTTCAAAAGTCTTTTTTTCTTTCTTAAACTTTGTGCCGAGATTAATGATCTTATATAAATTGAAAAGGAGGGAATAATAATAATAATAATAACAACAACAACATATTATTATTAATATTGTGTATTATATCCCCGTTCCAATATTTATTGCTTCTTCTGTATTCAATTGTAGTTGTGTGACTTGACGGGGTGGTTGGATTGCTTTCGGGAATGTTTCGGAGTGAATTGGGACGCTTAGTCCCAAGGTTCAGGGTTTAAGTTGAAAGAGGTGACCATAGTTTGACTTTTGTATAGAGGACTCCGAAATGCAGTTTTGATGATTATGATTGCTTCGTATGGTGATTTTTGACTTAGGCGTATGTCCGGATAATGATTTGGAAGTCTGTAGGTTGGTTTGAGGCTTTTTTTGTCAAAGTTGGAAAGTTGATGGTTTGGAAGGTTGAGAGGTTTAACCGAGAATTGACTTTGATATCGGATTCAGAATTTGGTTTCAGGAGTTAAAGTAGGCCAGTTGTGTTATTTACGGCTTGTGTGCAAAATTTGAGGTCATTCAAAGTTGATTTGATATTGTTCGGCATTAATTTTAGAAGTTGGAAGTTCATTAGTTTTGTTAGGCTTGAATTGATGTGTGATTCATGATTTTGGTGCTATTTGATGGTAATTGAAGGCTCGAGTAAGTTCGTATCGTGTTTTAGGACTTGTTTGTATATTTGAATTGGGTCCCAAGGGACTCTGGTGCGATTTGTATAATGTGCGAATCATGTTTGGACTTAGAACAAATGCTGATGGTTTCAAGTTTGATGCAATCGCACCTGCATGAATTTGGATGCAGGTGCGAGACTACATAAGCGGCCATTGAATTGCAGAAGCGAGATTGGTTGCGCCGGGCGGGAGCACAGGTTCGGGTATTTTTCCGCATCTGCGAGCCCGCATATGCAGGAAAGTGAGCATAAAAGCGGAGGTGAGCAGAGCCATGGGTTTCCATAGAGGCAAACGTGTGGCGAAGGTGCGCATGCGCAGAAGCGCAAATGGAACCATAGAAGCAGAGGCATGCTGGACGGGCAAAGACCGCAGGAGCAGAGGGAGTCCGCAGAAGCGGAATGTTTTTGCAAAAGCAAAAAGGCTGGAGGTTGTGCGAGCTCGCATATGCGACTTTCAGACCGCACCTGCAGGACCGCAGATGCGATAGTCGTTAGGCAGGTGTTAAAACGAGGGTTTGAGTCATTTTTATCCTTTTGGACTTGTGAAGCTCGGCTAAGGGCAATTTTTGAGAGTGTTTTTGCTATAATTGAAGAGGTAAGTGAAGTTTAATTGCTTTTGTTGTTAGATATTAATCATTGATTATTACACCTAGTTTATATGAATTTGAAGTTAAATTTGGGGATTTTAGACCATGTGATTGGAGATTTAGATTTGGTAATTTGGTGGTCGATTTATGGATGGAATTTGATGAAATTAGTATGTTAGACTCGTAATTAATGGGTGTCTGGAATTTGTGAATTTTGTTGGGTTCCGGCATGCGGGCTTGGGATTGACCTTTTGGGTAGACTTTTTGATTTGAGTTAAATATCTAAGATTTAGCATTTGGAATTATTTCTTATAGCTAGTATTGATGCTATTAAGTTGCTTTGGCTAGTCTCGAGTTGTTCGGAGGCCGATTCACGAGGCTAGGGCTTTTTGGAGTATTGATTTGCGCATTTTGAGGTAATTAACACATCTAAACTTGGAGTTGAGGGTAAGTAACCTTGGGAAATACGTTATATGAAAGGTAATGGGGTGATGTTCGATCTAGGTCACGGGCGTGTATACACGAACCGATGTGATCATTATTTGAGAAGGTTTTTAGACTACTACCATGCTTGTTTTGCTATAAAACCTTGTTGTACCCATGTTTCCCTTCTTGTTCGAATATTTGAGTTTTATTCATGTTAGACATCATGTCTATGCTATGTGCTAATTTTTTGGGACTTGATAAGGCTATAGTTGTTGTTCTGGAGCTATTAGTCTAAATAATACATATTCCTTCACTCGTGATGCCATATC
The DNA here is from genome assembly GCA_005239525.1 of Nicotiana knightiana. NCBI lineage: Eukaryota > Viridiplantae > Streptophyta > Magnoliopsida > Solanales > Solanaceae > Nicotiana > Nicotiana knightiana. The sequence goes on along the minus strand of ML410938.1, from coordinate 3,948 downwards.
AGTTTATAATATCTATGTCTCAGTATTTTCTTGTTTTATTCCTCACATTTTATTGATGCCTTATATGTGTAACATTGTTGGACTTATTATAGTAAGACGTAATTATCTGAGATTTGCATAGTAATGATTGAGTTTGGACCATAGAGCCGGTTTGGTATTGATTTTGAGGTGACGCGTACGCCAGACCCATATTAGGCTAACTATTTTTGTTTAGGGGCGATGCGTGCACCAGGCCTTACTATTGGGCTAAATGATTATGATTAACTCCTGAGCAGGATCCACCCCTCTGGAGTCTGAATACCAGCAGTGGGCGTAGGCATATTACCTCATATATGTGCTTGATGATGAGCAGTTATTCCAGGCACCCATACAATGCTAAGTATGATAATTATTGATACATCCATTGTGGTATTGTAGTTCTAACATGTTGACTTGACATGTAGGCGCATAGAGATGTGCTTTTCTCATGTTAGCTGATTAATTGAAATGTCTTATCCATGTTGGGTTGTAATCGTTACTTTAAAACATGTCTAAAATTCCAAAAATGTAAATAAGATGAACATAGTATTGTTGAGTTGCTTGATTATACTGTTTTCATTTATATCCTGAGCCATTATCAGATGTCAAATGTTGATCCTTAACTGTTTCTTATGACTCATCACTACTTTCAACCCAAGGTTAGTGTTGTTACTTATTGAGTACATGGGGTCGGTTGTACTCATACTACACTATATACTTCGTGTGCATATCTAGGTACTTTTCGACGAGGCGATCTGTAGAGTTCTGTTGCTACCTGTTGTAACGACCCGACTGGTCGTTTTGCATTGTCGGACCCCATTCCCCTAAGTGAAACTTCCCATAGAGGATTATTTGATTTACGACTTGCGGGGACTGGTGGTTCGGGATTCGGAAGTGTTTAGAGTGCTATAGGAACACTTGGTTCCTTAAGGTTGGCCTTTAAGGCCAAGTTTGACTTCGATCAACATTTTGGGTAAACAACCTCGGAATCGAGTTTCGACGGTTACGATAGCTTCGTATGATGATTTCAGACTTAGGCGTATGTTCAAATTGGGTTTTGGATGACCCCGGGACGTTTCGACACCCAATATTGAAATAAGAGTTCCTTAGGTTCCTATTGTGGTTTGGGACATGTTTTTGAGTTATCAAGGTCCGAACGGAATTTTGTGATCGGGAATAGTTCTGTTATGTCATTTATGACTTGCCTGCAAAATTTTGTGTCCTTCCGAGTAGTATAGGTCGGTTCGGCGCGTTGTTAGTGAAGTTAAGAAAACTTAAAATTCCTAAGTTTGGTTCTAGGGGTTTTGAGGTGTGATTTTTAGTTTTAGCATTCTTTTGGGGGTTCCGAAGGTTCGAGAGAGTATGTATTATGATTTTGGACTTGTTGGTATATTTGGACGGGAGCTCGGGTGGGCCCAGGTGCCTCCCGGACACCACACCAGGCCAAAAACCAGCTGAAATAGCTGATGGTGCACCTGTTCTGGTGTGACCGCAGGTGCAGTTGCCTAGTCGCAGGTGAGGGACCGCTCCTGCGGTCCTAGCCTCGTAGGTGCGACCCCCAGCGGGCAGTCCATTTCTCGCAGGTGCAGACAAAGTTCTGCAGGAGCGGATCCGCGGGTGCGGTCTCCTCTCTGCAGGTTCGGGCCCTGGCTTCCTCGTCCATTTCCGCAGGTACGGTCCTTGAGCCGTAGGTGCGGAACCACTGTCAGGCAGTGTGTTTCTTCAAAATACGAGATTCTTCATTTTTCTTCATTTCTTCCTCCATTAGAACATTTTGAGAGCTTGGAAAAAAGAGCTCCACGACCCAACCACTGAAAGTTAAGTAAATTCTATCCTAAAGTTAGTTAATGCAAGCATTCTTGGTAGGATTTAACTACATAATTAGTGAAAAATTTAGGAATTTGGGTAGTAACCTAGGCCTTCGAGAATTTAGAAAATTACCCGTGAATTGGCTATGAAATCATACAAAAATTGTATATTAATGATCCTTAGGCTATGGGTGAGTATTTCCTTCGAGAATGTTTGGAATCCGAGCATGCGGGCCCGGGGTTGGATTTTAGATTTCTTCAAGAATGATGGATTTGACTAAGTAATAGGAGGATTCCATGCTTTGAATATATATTGATATGTTTGTATATATCATTTGGCTAGTTTCGAGTCCGTAGGAGTCGAGTTTGGAGTTTCGGGCACGTTCTTGACCCGGAGAGTAGGCTCGACACGAGGTGATCTTATTTCTAACCTTTTAAGAGGGAACTCTCCCCCTAGGTGCTTTAAATGACTATGTTCTAATGTTTGTTGGGGCTACATACGCGCAAAGTGATGAGGTTCCGTACATAGCAACTATTATTTTTATGTCCGGGTAGTTAGGCCTACACCATGCCTTATGTTATCCTTGAAATGAACTATATGCTTAGTGAATTACTGTTACATGCGACTTGTTTCCCAAAGATCATGGAATTTAAGTAATTTTAAGGAATTGATCATGGAAAGTAATTTATAAAGAATAAATGTGTGGATTGTGTGTGCATGTGACCGCTTCGCAATTTACATTCCGCGAGCGGAGTGTTATTCCCCCACTCTCATGGGAGCGGGTCGTACGCCACAACGAGATCGAAAGATATACATTGTGGTTCGGGCCGTTCGACCCACGACAGTGCACATATATGATCATTGTGACAACTCAAACCGGTTGTCCTTATCCTGTATGCGCATGTTAAATTGTTAATGACTCTTTAATGGATTTTGAGTGGTCAGATATATTTTTAAAGTAAAGAAAAGAATAATTAAGTAGAAATGGTATAATTACTTCCAATATTTATTTGAATTACTGTTATTTTTAATGTGTTCTGCTTTTATTATCCTTGTATGTCTGTTACTGATATTATATTTTGCTAATTATTTTGTTGGACCTTAATGAGTGTCAAGTCGACCTCTCGTCACTACTTCTTCGAGGTTAGGCGGGATACTCACTGGGTACGTATCTTTTTATGTACTCATACTACACATATGTACTTAATTGTACAGGTTCTGAGGCTGGTGCAACTGGTTATCAGACCGGAACTCGATTTTGATCATAGTTGGATCTGACTTCACGGTGATCTGCTTCTCCTGACGATCCTCGGCAGCACCATGGAGTTTCTTTTGCTTATATCCCATCTATTTCTTTCAGACAGTGGGATTGTAGATTATATTTTTGTATATTCTTGTAGTATGCCCGTAGGAATTGTGACACTAGTTCATGGAACACACGTAGTGGTTATTTTGGTTTGCGGGTCTGTATATATATATTGGATCACGCCTCTTTACGACTGCTTTTGGTTAAAAATGGCTTATTATCTTTTCAATTAATGTTTTGAACTTTAAAACTTGGCTCGTGTGGGGATGTTTACTCAAATATGGGAAATATTCTTAGTAATCTGAGTATGGGCTTGCCTAACCCCGGTGTTGGGCGCCATCACGACCGGAGTTAGTATTTTGGGTCGTGACAACATGGTATCAGAGCACTAGGTTCACGTAGGTCTCACAAGTCACGGACAAACCTATTAGAGTCTTATGGATCGTTATGGTGACGTCTGTACTTATCTTCGGGGGGCTATTGGGTGTTTGGAAGACTTCTCCTTATTTTTATTTTATCGTGTAGTGAATGGTTTAATAAATCTCATTCTTTTATTCTCTCAGAGATGGTGAGGACGCGTGCATCCGATGTTCCATACATGGGAGGGGCCGCTACCCCTGTTGTTCGAGGCCGTGGCAGAGGCAAGGGGAGGGCACCGACCGAGGTAGGGGACAAAGGCGTCCCCGAGCTATTCCACTTGTACCACCACTAGAGGATCCTACTATATAGGAGCAGGGTGAGGTTCCCCCAGCAGGTCCTGCTCCAGTGGACTTTATGGCGGCACCAGGCTTCCAGGAGATCATGGGCCGTATGAT